>CATIWR010225171.1:0-29820 GCA_949677035.1 Omphalea diandra | reverse complement strand
TATATATATATATATATATATATATATATATATATATATATATATATATATATATATATATATATTATCTTATGCTTAATTCTCATACTTCAATTTTCATTGCTAATTCTCATAACCTCTATTAAATAAATTAACTTCTATTAATTTATCTTACTCTAATAATCAAGTCCAATAATTTCATTTAATCCCAACTAATTCTATAATATTCATCATTTAATACTAAACTTCTATTTTAATTACAATATCCTTAAATAAGACTCAATAATCATCATTAATTATTATTAATCTCTTTAAATCTAATTAAATCCTCAAATTTAATAAACTTTTTCAACTCATGATTAAATCTCAAATTAACTTGATTATCCTCGTACTTGTTCTATTAACTCCATAATATACCTTAACAATTCCATAATCCTTAATAATTGTATTAATTATAATTAAAATAACTCTCTTAATTTCCATAATTTAATTTAAAATCACCATTAAACCTCAATTATTCCTTCCATAAATTAATTAGTATCGTCATATATCTATGTACTCTATTTTCAAGCCATTAAACCTATAATAAACATTAATTCCATAATTTTAAACCCAAATTACAATTATTAAAAATTCATAAAATCTCATCGAAACATCAATAATTTGTGAAAATTATATCAACATGATCAGGATGAAGAGGAGCATATCTTGTTTTGATTTGCCTCCTAGCCCTTGCCGGAGCCACCACCTATGGTGGCCAAAGTTTGGCATTAGTGAATTTGTAGAAAATGATCGAAGCCACCTTGTAGATCACCTTTTTCAGGAGTTTGTAGGAACTTACAGTATTATTATATGAGTTACCATTTGTCTGAAATCTCAAAAAAATCGAGATTTGACAAACATTTTGACCGATCGTTGCATCGTCGTCCGACCTTCTTTCTGGACGAATCAGACATTCATGGAAAGCTTGTGACGAGAGCTTTCCATAGCATCTTGAATCTCTCAATTTGAAATTACAATTGAGAAGTTATAACTATTTGAAAATTTTGTCTTTTTTTTTTTCTCTCTAGTTTGTTGTTGGATGGGTGTCCTATTTTTTTATTTTATTTTATTTCATTTCATTTTTTTAAAACAATGACGACGACAACAATAACAACAATAACAATAATATATATAATACAATAATTAAAATTCTCATAACTAAAATATATACCTCTCAAAATATTTAATTAATTAATTAATTTTTTAAATTAAATTTCTCATTGATAGTTAAATTATAAAACACACAAATTAATTTTAATTAATTTAATTCTATTAAATATAATATGATATTTTCACTTAATAAATTAATATTAAATTTTCTTAAATCAAATAATAAATAGCCATAATAATTATTTGTATAATATAAAATATTTTTCATAAATTAATTTAATCTCTCAAAATTAATAAAATCTTCTAACATAATAACTTTTATAATTAATTATATTAACATAAATAATTTAAATCCTTCATAATTAAATAGTTCATATTATTTTAATAATTTCATGACTCTATATTAAATTTATAATTAGATAACTAATTTCCAATCTTTAAATTTTTAAATATATTACCACAAACAAGTTAAATTTAAACCCTCGAATATACAATGTTTATCAAACATAACTTATTAAACTTAATTTATAATATATAATGTAAAATCTTAATTAAAATAATGATAACTTAATTAAAATAATAATCACACTAATATAAAATCATTTATCTTTAAAACATTAATACATCCATTAAATCCAATAAATTATTAAGAATCATAACCACATGTACTTATATAAATTTAAAATCTACTTAGAAAATATTTTACCCCTTTTGTAAAATTAAATTCACCACATTTTCATTATATATATATATATCTCCAAATCATTTTTCTTGATAAAAATTCACTCTTATATTATTTAAATACTCAAATTAAATCTAAAATATGAATAAAATCTCAAATAAGTACATTTCAATAACTCTAATATTTGTAACTTTAGGGAAATATAAATTATAAATTTTAGGATGCTACAACCAAATTAATTTCTTATTTTATATTCCATTTGACTCTTATTTGATGAGACTACACTTTATAATAAAGAGTTTGACATATATAAAAAAAAAATATCTTTGAAGATACTTTTAAGCCTTAATAATTATAGATATCAAATCAACTAAATTATTTTTTGATTAAGATAATGATTTATATATTTAATGAATAATATTATAAACAATAACTAATAAGTAAGAGGTCGATAACAATTAAAATAACAAAAGAATTGAAAAATAAGCAAATTATCATTTTTAGCTCGAAATATAACGATGGAGCTAAAAAAATATTGAATATATAATTAATAGCAACTAATCATCTACCAAGTTCTTTTTTTTTTTTTTTAATTATTATCTATATAAGGTTTAGTGTGCCGAAATAATATTGTGAGCCATATAATAGAAAGTAGTTTCTCATTGCAATAACTCTCACCATATTAGTTGCACGTGCATACTGTTACCAAGCCCATTAAATAAATATATTTATAAGGATATTGTAGCTTATAATTATGTTAATAACTATAAAGTAGGAGTTCTTACTGTAAGAGGGCACTACAGTTGTAGATATTCACTAATTTTTTCATTAGCTTTTTTTTTTTCAAAAATTATATTCAGCAGGCCATTTTATCTCAGCATATCAATAAATGTGAATTTTGCGATTTAACTTTAACTTTATTTGGCGATTTTATTATGACTACAATTTAATTATTGAGTTATTTTAATATTAATAAAAACTTAAAAATTGCGTTTGAATCACATGAAATCATCGTTTTTCAATTTTATTTTATTTAATTTTTATGCATAAATTATTTAGTTTGGTTTAAAAAATATCAAATTTTAGGCTTTGTTTATTTTGGAAAAAATATTTTCTTAAAAAATATTTTTTACATTTTCTTTTGTTTGGTGCATTTAAGAAAATTTATCAATAATAAATATGTTTCTGTTCAAAGAGATAATTAACTCGTTTCTCAAAAAAATGACTTCGTTTTGAAAACAAAAAGTTATTTTCAAAATTTTGGTAAACTTATTTAAATAAAATATAAATCGTATAAGCATAAATATTTATTATCATGGGCATCATTGATTATCGACACTCATCACCGATCATTATTAACCAGCAATGATGGTTAGTGATAGGTGGAACATACAAAATATTTTATTTTTAATATATTTTTCTTATATTAAATAATAAATAGTATAAATAAAAAATAATTATAGTGTAATTTTTGTTATAATCTTATAAAGTAAAAGGAAATTAATATTTTTTATTATATTCTAAACACCAGAAAATATATTATTCAAAAAATATTTTTTTTAAATAAGTTATTTTCTGTGAAACAAACTGTTATTAATTTAATTTTTTATTTATTTTAAATTAAACAAAATCAAAGCTTGTACACCTTATTCGTAATTACTAACTAGTTGGAAACCTGCACGTTTCATAAATTATATTTTTATTTAGATTTTAAATAAATATTTAATTAAAATTTTAATATATTAATAAATTATTAATTTGTAACTATTGACAAAATTATTTTATAAAAATAAAATAGATAATATAACTATAAAAATGTGTTATTTAATTACTTTTTAAAAATAAAATAATAAATATATTTAAAAGTGTTTTAAAAGAAAAAAATAAATTATTAATGAACTACTTGTAATATATATATATACATAAATTAATAAATATTAAATTAAAATAATAAATGACAAGTATACAAAAAATTCAAAATTAATTTTTATATTATTATAAGATCATATATATTTCATGTATATTACATAAAAAGTTTAACAATAATTTATCGTATTACCCTATGTATAATTAAATTTAAAGAAAAATTATTATATTAATATTTTATGTCACTTTTTTTAATAAATTACTGGTGGTAAATGGTAATTAGGAGGAATGTCGGGTAACGAACTGCCATTACTGACATTGTACAGACGCGAGTCACAAAACCATAATTGTTTGGTTAGGCGCGAGCCCCATTTCATGACACAACGAAGCAAATTATAAATTTTTAACCACAAATATTTCAGAATTTTGTATATCAAAAGAGATGCAACAAATAAAATCATTGCCAGGTTAATGAAAATTTTAAGATCCTGTGGTTAACAAGCCCGGCCCTAGGCCTAGGCACCAAGGCCTTAGCCTAGGGCCCCTAATTTTTAAAAAAATTATAAAAAATAATTAAAAATAGGCTCAAATTAATATTTTACTTAGATAAAAATGCCTAAATTATTAAAAGATTGATCCATTTTTTTTCTTCCAGTAAAAAAGAATATTTTTTTAATTAAAAGAGGACCTTAATTTTATTTTTTTCTTTATATGAAAGAGCATTTAAAAATAAAATTCTTCTCAATTCTCAATAACAAAGATCTCTAAAATTTATTTTTTATTATTTTTATTTTTAACTTAGGGCCTCTATAAATGTAAGGCCGACTCTGGTGATTAATGCTTTGGTTTGTTTGTTTTTAATTTTGGAGTCAATTTTTTAATTTATTAGTCTAAAAGTTAAAGACAAATATACATGTAAAAGAATTGAATTATTTGTTTGGACAAAAATTTTATTCAAGACTTAAATAAATTTTAAAATCTTATTGAGCTAAGTGGTTTATTAAACAAAAACTCTTTATTTTTTAGTAAAAAACAAAATATATTGCCTCACATATTAATTTCTTAATGTACACCACATGCTCCCATTAATTTCGTGGACCTCGATTTGTTGTCATTCATATTTTTAAAACTAAACTAATTATTAAATTAGTCTATTGATCACTTTCTAATTAAGCTAATTAATTTAGCTCAATAAAGCACTACTTATTAAAAATTAATAATATATGTATCATACTTTAAAATTTAAAAATAATTATAATATGATAAAAATAATAAAAAAATATTCTATCATTTAAAATTTGAATAAAAACCTGATCCCAAAACTATGTAGATTACAAACTATTTTTTCATTAATCCTTTTAAAGCTATTCCCCTCATCTTTATAGTCTTTTCTTCTAATCTTAAGCCTTATGCTTCTTTTGAAGTTTAATTTTCTACTACTTATATCCAACTCTCTAAGTTGACTTGCAAACAAATATTTTCGTATCATTCTTTGGTAATAAGGCAACAAGATCATTCCTATCTTGGCCCCCTTTTTTTTTTTTTTTTTTTCTATCCATATTACTCACTTGTGAAATTCTATATCTTTCTAGATTCCTCCGCTTATGGTAATATCTTAAAATAGCTAGATGAGTTTTTTTTTTCTTTAGCATTTTTATCATTTTTATCACATTATTGTGGAAGTTCATTCTTTTCATCTCTGTCCTTACCTGATAGAAACTAAAATTAAGAAGCAAGTTAATATTTGCATCATTATCTTTCATGAATGGGTTCAAACTCTGAAGGCCAGATTGAGTTTTCAAACTGAAGATTCAAACAAGATAGTCCCAAGGAAGCTTTAGAACAAAGAATTATCTTGATTTTTCATTGTCCTTTCTTTGTTTGAGAAAAATCTTTTAATTTTTTATTAATGCCAATTTATTAGGTCTATAAGAATAATCAATTTTTCCTCTATAAAGAAGATGCTTTAATCATTATCAATAGTTTAGAGATTCCTACAAATACATGTGTAAAAAAAACAAAGTAGTTCTTAAAAAACTTTGGCCTCCTCTCAAATTATTTTTTCAAGGGATTTTTATCTATTAAATTACCAAACTTCTAAGATCTTTTTGACTATGCAGAGAATACTTTCATCAACAATAATGACTCAAAGTATTATTACGTGAATATATGTCACTCATATGAGCTCATCCATAAATGAGACAATTGGCATTTGACTTATAATGATAAATGTGTTGTGTGTATTATAAGTGGATATCTATAGGCCCCACAATAAATAGCATGAGTAATGACCTTGGGTCTTTTATTGTTTGCTTTAACTTTATAGTTAATATCTAGTTGTAATCCTTATTTGTGTAATAATATATTCTAGCTTTTCCCCATAGTTCTCTCTATAAAAAGAGCTCTGGTATTTATTTTAAGGCAAACAAATCTTAATAGATACTACCTCTTATTTAATAAACCATATACATTTCTAAACATCCATTTGCCTAATGCTTCTCTTCTATCCCTATAAGTTCTTTTAGAGTGGTTAATTGATGTATGCTCTACACTTTTCTTGTAAAAGGAATTTGTGCATCAAAAAGTTAGTTACTAACACATTAATGATCATTGACTCTAACAAAGATATATCTAGAAAGGATAGGTGTGTAGTTGTGACTTTAAGATCAGGTAGTCTATTATGGTACTAGTCATACTTAGATGTCTCTTTATTAGTTTAATTTGTATCGAAGCCACCTTCTAAAGATCTAGTAGTTTAAATGGTGCCAGCAAGAAGCAAACCCTTATAAATATGGAATCCTAAACTTCAAAAACACTAGTTTGCCAAGTTACTCCTATTATTCCTACTATTGTTACCTTACCTTTTCTACCAATTTTCAAATGCACTTCTTCTAATAATATTGATTTCTCTATAAGCTTAATTATATCCTAGATTTTTAAAAGATCTAAGATAGTAATGCTTTATTTCTTAATCTTGTTTGTTTTGGATTTAAATCTAATATTTAGTTATAATTCTTATTTGAGTAATAATGTATTTTGGCTCTTTCTCCTAGCTCCCTTTGTATAATGAGTTTTTATATCAATTTGAAAGTAGATAACCTTTAATAGATATTGCTTCTTATTTAATAAATTATGAGTTTTCAAACATTCTTCTACCTAATACTTCTTCTATCTCTATAAGTTCTCTCAAAGTAGTTAGTTGATTTATGCTCTGTACTTGGCTTACAAATGAAATATGTGCATCAAAAAGTAATTACCTGCATATTAATGATCATTGACTCTAACAAAGACATCAAGAAAGGATATTTGCCTAGATATGAATTTAAGATAATAAAGTTTATTATGGTGCTAGTCATAGTTTGATGTATCTCTATTAGTTCAATTTGGCATTAGAGCCATGTTATAGGGATCTATAGTAGTTTAGATAGTGTAAGTAAAAGGCAAACCCTTATATATATGGAACCCTCAATTTTAGAAATATTAGTTTCATAAGTTACTTTTTTTGTTCTTACTGCTATTACCTTAACTCCTCTACCAACTTTCAAATGCTCTTCTTCCAATAAGATTGATTTTCTTTGTGAGCTTAATTATATCTTAGATTCTCAAAATATTCAAAATATCTTTATTTTTTTAATCCTTATGATGCCTTCTTTAAAGATAAATCCTTATGGACTAAATCTATCAAGACTTTGATATCCCAATCTTCTAAGCCCATCAAAGAACATGTACAATCCTCTAGTTTTGATTAGTGTACAATCAAATCTACTCAAGCTCAATAACTCATCTCCATGGAGATTCCTCCCGATTTTCTCTATCAAGGGACTTTTTTAAGATACACTCACATCCATTTTGGTGCTCATAAATTTATTATTTCTTATCATAGTAGAAAAGGGACATTTAGTCGATATTAAAGTAGCCCTCCTTGATACCAGATATTTCTAGTAATAAAATTTAGTTATTGGTGCTTTAGAAACCTTTCAATATATGATCTATGATCTTTATATTCTATCCATAATTTAACCTTGCCTTTGATGACCTTAATTTTTTCCCACCTCTTAAGGTAGAGGTTCAGATATTAGTGCTCCCAAAGAAACATTTGCTACTATTGCTACTCTTTGCTACCATATGATTTATAGAATATATAATTATGCTTTAGATTTTTTAATGCCCCATCATAATGGTGTCTTATATATTGTAGCTAACTCTTATAGTGTTCTACATGCATCTATTTCTAAAATAAATTTTCAAATAGGAAATAGTCACTCTTCCCCTAAAAAAGTGGATTACCAATTATGAAAGATGTATGAGAATATCCAACCAATATGATCAATAACATCTTCTCTTCAAAGCCTGATAATTTTACATAAATGAAGTTTGAGCAACTATCTTCTTTTTCTCATAATCAGACACCCTCAGTCTTTTTCACTCAATTCATGATGTGTCCTTATCAGCCTAAAGAAGATATTCCTATTATCTATTTTGATGTAGATGATAAACCCATTTATGCTTTCAAAATGGTCATTGCTAGTTTGACATTTGTAACTATGATGATTGTTACCTTGCTACCCTATAAGATGATTTTATTGTACCATATAAGGAATCTAAGAGAAAAAGGATCCCTTAAATATTGTCCTAAAGACCATTTTCATAAAAGATATGAAGATGATGATCATTCACTTAGTCTGCTTGGCCAATCCTTTGGAAAATACGATTTTGTTATTTAGTATGAATCTCCTCCATCTCGACCTTTACCAAAATATATACCTTCATAGTGTGAAAATCCTAAGTTTAATCATAGTTTCACCTTTTCAATTATCTTATTACAAGAACCCCTGAAAATGGATTAAAAAAAGAATTTTCTTTACCTATTCGACCTATACTACCTTTACCCTAAATATACATGTATCAACCCTGTATCACTATGTATAAGGAAGAATTTCCTCTTTTGGTTGATTAGACAAATGCCTCTACTTAAGTCAGAAGTATGCCTACTATAAAAAAATTCAATTACAGTTGATGTTGAAAGTCATCTAGTAATTATCAATTCTCTAAAAATAGTTATAAATTAGCAATCATAGAATGCCTAAGCTCAAAATTTCATTCTCAAAAGATTAAGACCAAGGTAGGTCAAGTTTCTAAATAAGTTCATCATCTTGACGCTAAAGTCTTGAGTAATTTAAAAGATGTTCAATCCTTTACATTTAGGCTTCAAGCTCAAATTCAAGAACAATATTAAGAATTTATAAATAAAAGGCTTATTCTTTTGACTTCAACCAAAAATATATAGAAATTCAAAAGTTAAAGGATCAATTTACTCATATTAAAAAAGATCTAAAAAAGGCAACCACTATTGATTCTCTTTTTTATCCTTTCAATTAATCCCTTTCTAACTTCAACCCCTTTTTAAGTAATCTTACACCTTTTTACATTCTTACTACTATAAAATTGGAACAATCGAATCAACTACTGATTTTTTAATTAAAAATTGAAAGCAAGCAACTTTTGAATGGCTTCAAAATCACGTCTACCTTAAAAACCTACACTTAAGACTCATACCCTAATGTAGATGTCTTTTTTAATTGAATTCTTGAAGAAACTACTTACTAAAATCAACAAATAAAATATCTACTACCATGATAATCAATCCCATCACTTCCTTTCTAGAATAATAAGCCTCACCTTTAATTTTGTCTCTCTATGATCAGCTATTAATAATAGGATCAAAATCCCACTTCTTCTTATTTATCTTTACCCTATTCACATTTATTGTCACCTCCATCTTATGATGTTCTATCTTCTTAGTTAATAGCAAATCTCCCTCCCAATCACAAATTCCATTAATAATTACTATACAAGGATGTCTCCAGATCATATAGCTCTAATACAAGTTAAATCTACTTCTTCTAAATAATCTCATCCCATAAAAGGACTTTGGTTTACATTTAAGGATATTCCTCCATCTTAGTAGATAGATCAGATTCAAAGGTTTTGAGCTTGAATTGAAAATTAAATGAAACATCCTAGTGCTCATTTGTGACTAAACTAACTAATAAGCTATAAGATTGGTACTTTCATTATTAGTGAGTTTAGTAAATTTTAGTTAGTTGGTTTTACTATGATCATAAACTTTCTTTATGCCATCCTTTATGAATTCATATTACATGTCCAAAATGATATATAAATTACTCACAAAGAATATTTCAAGTTGAAGGATTGCTCTTTGCAACGAAAAATAGTACATTAATATTTGCATTTTCAATGCATGTAAAAAAAAAAGTTTATGATTTTTAAGGATTTAGTAATTTACACTTCAAGCAACCTTTTATTTAAGCTTTTTTAAACACTCTTTCCATATTTATTACCCAATCTAATCTAGTAGAAAGACAAGTAGATTAATGACTTCTCTCTTTGTGAGATTTATTAAATTATGTTATAAGCATTGGAAGCTTATTGTTCAATTCATGAGTGGTCAAAAAGACAATGCTCTCAATATGTCTTGCTACCATCAAAATTTCTTTGTTAAATGTGAAAATCCAAAAGATTATTCTTATGCACCCAACAAAAAGAAATATTACTTCAAGCCTGAAAGACATAGCTCAAGAATGCATTCTTCCAAAAAATGGAATTTTTAATATATACCACTTATGAGAAAAAACAAGCATTATATAAAAAAAATTATCCCACTAAGTCAAAACAAGCCTCTAGAATGATTCAACATATCCAAATTGATGTAACAGTTGATATTAATAGTGCTAATATTGAATCTTTGTTTTCTATTAATGATGAAGCATCTCTAAAAAGCCTATTTGTTATTCAATCTATCCCTCTAGAACCTTTAGACATTAATGAAGAGCTTACTAAGGAGTTCACTACTTCATTCCACCATATGTACTCCATTTTCCAACTCCTTTATTCTATGATTGGTATTTCTCATCAATTTAAAATGGAGATAATACTTCCAGTTTCATTCATTTAAATTCATATTTTTCTTGAGAAATAGGCAAAGTGCATTAAAGCAGTTGCTTTTATGGATACTGACACATATCAATATATTTTGAATCTCATCATTCTTCCTCTCAAATATTAAAGCCTCACAAAGAATACTTTAAGGTAGCAAATGGTGAATTTTTTTCACGTTAACATGATCATTAAAGCTCCTTTACAATATGAATTTTCCTAAATGCCACATTTATATTAAGATTCTTAAGTCTTCTCTTATTAACAAATACAATATCATTGGTTTGACCTATATTGAAAATTATAGAAGTGTAATCTTACCCAAAGATTATAATAATAAAAGTTTTTCCAATTTTTTTTTACCATAATCTCCTTCTTTTTTTATGGCCCAAACACTCTCAAGCCAACTTTTTATCACAATCTCCTCCCTCTTTATGACCAAAATACTCTAAAGCTTTATTCCTTTTTTTCTACATCTAAACTAATCTCCAAGTTCATCGTTGTGCATATATAAACCAATTTAAGCTTCTTCATTTTCTTTTTCTTTCAAATAAAATAAAGATAATAACCTAATAAAAGCCACTCATCTAGGAATAGAACCATAAGATCTAAACTTAGTAGTTCAAGAATGTTCTTAGCTCTTGGTTTAGAAAATCATTGAACTCATAAAGTCTAATTAGGTTTATCAAACCTTTTATGTAAATAAATGTTCTAAATAGATTCATAAAAAAAAAAGATTTATGATTAATTATCAACCTTTAAATTATTTTTTAAAGGATGATAAAGATTTCATCTCTGTTTAACTATTTATCAAGAGTAAGGTTCTTTCCCATATTTGATCTTAAAGCTGATTTTGGCAACTTGATGTTCAACTAGAGAATCGCTGTAAGACAACATTTTGTATTTCCAATCATCAAAACTAATGGATAATTATGTTCTTTACACTCAAAGTTGTTCCACCACTCTTTCAAAACACCATGATCAAAATTTTTGAACTTATCTTCCATAATACTCTTATCTAATTAACGATATATGTTACTTTTCTTAGCAAACCAATCCTCTCATCAATAATTGCTCAAATAGTTTACTAATTTGGTTAAAGGTTATTCAGTTATGTTATCACTTAGTAAAATGACTATAGCTAAGACTGAAATTGAATTGCTTGGAATGGTTTTCCATGATGATAAATATGAGCCTATACCATATATTACAACTGAATTATTAAAGTTTTCTAATGAGAATCTTTCTTTCAATCAAATCCAATAATTTCTTAGAGTTGATAATTATCTCAAAATCTTTATTTCTCATTTCACAAAGAGAGAAAATTCACTTAGGCTAATACATACGAATGACCTTCTTCTCTGGTCAAATCAACAAATGATAACTAAAAAGGTTTTTTAAAAAATATAAACATAAGACTTACCTTCATTTCAAAGTCCTTCAAATGGAAAAAGAATACTTCAATCACATGCTAATGATTATTATTAGGGTGCAATTCTTCTTAGAGAAAAATATAAACAAAAGCGAATATGTGTTTTTGCTAGTGAACAATTCAAAGATTTGAAACTCCACTATCACTATACTTTTAGAGCATCTCTAATATGCTTAGAAATAAAAATAGAATAAGATTTAAATTTTATTTCATGTCTAGTATCTTAATTTACTTCAAAATTTTAAGAATGAAATTTTAGAATTTAAAATGTCTCACTATTCTTTCTATTACATGGATATACAAATGAATATATTGGAATCCTAAAACATTTATCTTAGAATAGGATTCTATTTTTTATTTCTTAATTTAACTAAATATGTCATTAAAGAAATCCTATCCATCAAGACTGGAATTAAGAAATTTAAATTGCTTTTAATTGAATATAATTTCACTATTTTTATGGACTATTCGTTGTTTTTCAAGATGCTTGAATTCAAGAAAAAAAGTCTCCCTCATCAGTTGCTTCATTAAAAAAACAATTCAATAACTATACCATTATTGTTGAGCACACCAAAAGAGATAAAAACCTAATTCCAAACCTACTTTTCATATCATAAACCATTTCCCTTATTAATTCTTTCAAATGTCTTCCCTTCATCTTTATGGACTCTTTTTTAAACGTAAACTTCATCTTATAAAAATGCTCCTCTTAAATTCAGTTCCCTACTACTGACACTTAACTTTCTGAGGTGGCTCATAGATAAATGTTTTCTTATCGATCCTTTCGATAACGCAATATGGTCCTTCTTATCGTAGTACTCTTAGATTCCATCTAGACTATCCATTTGTGAATGTTTATACCTTTCTGAACTTCATAACATATGTTAATCTCTACAAATGGACATATGAGTTTTTTTATTTATTTTGATATTTTTGTTATCTTTATTTTATTACTATAAAAGTTCATCTTTTTTATCCATATTCTTACCCAGTAGAACGAAATACTAAAAAGATGAGTCAATCTCAATTCATTATCTTTCTTAAATGGTTTCAACCTCAGGAAGCTTAGATTGAGTTTCTAAGCTAAATGTTCAAATATGGTAGTCTTAATGAAGCTTTAGGGAAAAAAAAATCCCAATGAAACTTTTAAAAAAAGAACTATCCTAATTTTTCATTATCCTTATTTTATTTGAGGAAATGATCATGATTTTTGAATAATGTCAATTTATCATGTCTAAAAGAATAATTGGTTTTCCCTATGCAATTATTTTAATCATCATCAAGAGTTCTAAGAGTTTTAAAGCTATATGTGTGAATAAAATAAAATAGTTTCTAAAGAAATTTGACCTTTTCTCTCAAATGATTCTCTTTAGGGTTTTCATTTGTTAGATTACCATAAAAGTCTTTTGGTCGCTCATGATATTATGTCTCTCCCTCAACCAACCATACCTAGTGATGTTTTCAATGAAGAATATCTCCCAAACAGAGAATACTTTCATAAATAGGGATAATTCAAAGTATTATGACGTATATATGCCTCCCTCACATGAGCCCACCACAAATGATAGATAGTTGGCATTTGCCTTGTAATGATAAGTGTGTCATATGTACACTATAAGTGAAAATCTATAAGGCCACTATAAAAAGCATAAATAATAGTCTTTGCTTTTGTACAATTTGCTTTAGCTTTACTAGTAATATCTAGTTGCAATTATTTACATAATTACGCATTTTAATTCTTTTTCCTACCTTCCTGTATATAAGAAGCTCTTTTATCGAGTTCAAGACTGATAACTCTTAATATACAATATCTCTTATTTATTAAATAATGAGTTTCTAATATTCTTTTTTGTCTAATTAATGTATGCTATACATTTACCTTGTAAAAGGAACTCTCTCTCTCTCTCTCTCTCTCTCTCTCTCTCTCTCTATATATATATATATATATATATATATATATATATCAAGATTTATATTGTGGTGTTACTCATAATGGACTCATTTGGTCTAATTCATTAGTTTTGATCAATTTTTCAGTAAATTAGTTTTTAACTCTTAATTAAATTGAGCCATCAACTGATTTTCAATTTTCAATTCTAAAAATACCAATTGCAACTAATGCTTTAGTGGTATACAAAAGATTAATATTAGTAATATTTGCTTATTAAAATTTTTTGTCAAAGACAATTATTTTATTGATTTAGATCATCACTTTAATTTTAATATTCAAAATATTTAAATTCAACTTTATTTGATTTATTATAATGAATTACTTAATAGAATAGATAACTTTAAATATTTAAAAAATAATATAAATTAATTAAATAGTGAATATTAAAAAGAAGAAGTATTATGAGGACCTGCTGCTAGTATTGTAAACAAATCAATTCAAAAATGGAAATAATCAAGTGGGTATAGATAATGAGACATGATAAGGCCATTGGATAAATAAATTTTCGAAAAAAATTATGTTTCATTATTTCAAAAAACATATTTTACTTACATATAAATAATTTTCAATTATATTTTTTTTGTTATATATGTTAGGCATCACTAAGCTAATTTATCCATTAGTAAAAATTAAATCTCTTTCTTAAGTGATCTTAAGAGTGCACCTTTCACACTGGCCTACAATATTTAGAGAAATTAATTATTTTTTATGTTGGTCTATGAATTGTAAGTAGGTTGATAAAAAAAAAATAGCAAATTCCTTTAGCCACTTCATTTTATAATTTGAAAACTCTTTTTTTTTATTTATCAATTATTATAAAATATTTACATTATGGCCTTCCAATTAGAGATAATAATATATATTCTACTCATGGGTATCCACTTGAATTCTATAAGGTCAAATTAGGTAAAGTTGATTGGGTAAGGATATGGGAAAATTCATATCCAAAAAATAGCAATAAGTTTGAATAGGGTATAGATAGTATAGTATCCTACTCATGCCCATACTTTACTCAAACTATCAGGTTTATCCATATTCAATTTTGTATCCATGCATTATATACACATGCTCCTAGCCAATGTAAAAAATGTTAACTATTTTTAATAATATTAAGAATCATGTGATTGAACTTATTAATTATGATATATTTAATAAGTTGCATTTGGAAAATTGAATATACTCTTAACTTATTCATTTTTGTAGTATCTTAGAAGTTTTTTATATAATTTTTTTAATATATGATTCATTTGAATATAATATGCATTATTTTAGTTAAATGTAATTATCAATCAATAATTATATACTTTATATTTAAGTTGTATAAATATTTTAAAAATATTTTAACAACTATTTAGGTAATGGATTACCCACCAATTATTTAAGACTTTATGAATATGGAGATGAGTTTAACATTTGTTATCCAAATGGGTATAACACAGATACAAGTAAACATATACTCCTTCAGGTATGGGTAAAAATATAATACTATTTTATCCATACTTTATCCATTGTCATCCTAGTTTTAACTTTAGGTAGAGAGTGGCTAGTAGGGCTGAGCATGGTGCTTGAAAAAACAAACTAAGTTATGAAATCGAACTGAATTGAATCAAAAATCAATTTTGTGAGGCATTTTTCATAGGGACCAGATTGAAATCGAACTGAAAGTTAATTTTAGGTTAGTACTGATCTTTAACAATATACTGGATTGAGATCCAAACTGAATTGAGATCAAATTAAACCACACAATACACCTTATGTGTTCTCTCTCTCTCTCTCTCTCAACCCTAAATTCCATTTCTGCTCTTTCTACTCTCTTTGCCTCTCATCCTCTCTTTCCTAAATTTCATTTTCTTCTTTAATCAATAACCCAAATTTCCTTTTTACTATGTTCTCCCTCTCATGTCTCTCTTATAAATTTCATTTTCTTCTTTGATCCATTATTTAATTCCACTATGGGGCTTAATCAACCTTAAAATTTCCCTTTCTTCTTTAAAATATCCTTAAAACTAGAAAAGAAAGAAGACCAAGAGATGAAAAGATCAAACATTACATTAATAAGTCCATTTCTTCTCGACCTCTCTTATGAGCACCTCAAGTTTCACTTGAATTAGTGAAATCTTGCTTGCGACTTCATCCTTTTATCAACCATCGGGGGATCGAGAGATCGGGGTTCATACATTGGTACAACCCTATGGCGCATGTTTAGGATCAATAGGAGATCCTTAAGGCCTTGCATGAATTTCATAGCTTTGTGTCTAAGTGGTGGTCATTGGGGGAACCAAGGTGGGAATTATACATTGGCATTATCCCTAAAAGGTGTGGAGTTGCCACCTGACTTTGGTCGGGATAAGAATTCAGGGAAGACAAAATCTGAACCTTAGCTAAGTCAATTAAAAGGCCCCTTTCGTCTTCATCCCATCAGAGATCAGGTTCAAAATTGGCTACGACTTAGGGAAGAGGTTAGGCATTCACAAACTACTAGGATATTAGGATTCGACCTTTGAGCATATTTAGTTCACTTTTAATATCCTAACTAAGTTATTAATTAGTTTAATTTATCTGCCTTAAACATACATCTAACCTTAATTCCCTTAAATAAATCAAGTCATCAACTTCAAGGGGTAGAGGTCATGCATCATGGCAAAGGGTGGTATCATGCATTTCATCATCCATACATAACATTCCAAAAGGGGAGTGGGATCATATGACATGGCATAGGGGGTTTAACATACATTATCATCTATCAATTCAATCATAATCATCCATAATCATGTAAAAGGATAATCAATTCCAAATTCATTGTTTAACTCAAGTAAGAACACTTATACCCAAAGGAAAAGAACAAGTTAGTAAATAAAGTAAACATAAGACAAACCAAATAAACTCAAAGCATAAGGAATGAATATAACATATATTACCATTTCTCCCAATGTAAAAGATACCTAGATATGCATCTAAGTCCATAATATCTCATCTCCACATCACATGGACAACATTAAACATTTAAACACAAGTATATGCATCATGAAGAGTAAGATAATCCTGGACATGCAATGTAAAGTATGATGAAGGATCCTTAATGGCCTAAAATTAAATCATCATGAAAGGATCTTAGGATTGATAAATCATCACCTTTATGTAGCTCACAAAGAGCGAGGCATCCATATGTATGGTGAGCAATGGTAGGGGTTAGTATGCAACTCAAAAAAAAGGAATAAGTGTAAAGCCTAGGCACTAGCTATGTATTCCAAAAACAAACACAAAAGGGACTATTAAGGTCATTAAAACCTTAAGTTCCTCACTTGGTCACTTTCCTAAATGATAAGAATAGAATCAAAACCATTTCTAAACCAAAAGTAAGATAACATGGAGCATTACATAAAAAAAAGGTTGTAAAGCCATTCCAAAACCACACCAAGGTTCCATTTTTGAAGTGAATATGAATCCTAAGATGTTATACCTCATTTCATTTTATTGTTAGACCATTAGAACATCTTAAAAAAGAGTTTGGAAAGGAGAAATCCGAATGGAGAAGAAAAAAGTTTTTCAAATCTATCTGTTAGGCATACTGAACTATATAGCCTAGAGATAAGGCTATACAACCTATAGTTAAGGTTGTACAATCCTTATTTTTTGGGTTTTAAGAAATAGAAGAGAAAAATATAGGAAAAAAGAGAAGGGGGGATAAAGGAATCCCAGATGTTTTCTTTGATGATTTATTGGCCTTAAATGCATACTGTGAGTTTAACAACCTCCAAAATGCTTAGAAAATGCTTAATGATTATGAGAAAAGGCCTAGTTCTACATTTGAATGAGTTGAGATGAGCTAGGGTTTAGAGTTTCTCTATTAAGAGATGTTTGAGAGTGAATTTTGACAAAATAACTTTAGGGTTGTCCAAGCCTCCCCCTCTCTTCAAATGAGAGGAGTATTTATAGGTATTGGGTGAATGCACCAAAGACTAACATGGTTTTGGTTACACCATAGACATATCTAATCATAAAAAGGGAGATGGATCTCATGGAATCACGGGTTATACAACCCAAGGTTTAATGAGGGACTATTTCTAAAAGATTATGTGGGTTAGGGTTTAAAAGTGGGTTGTACAAACCTATATATGGGCTATATAGCGCTATGTGCAGACTGTACAACCCATATGGGTTAGGATGGTAACCTGATTTATTGGTTTAGGGCTTAATAATGGGCTTTTAGTCTTAGGCTTAATTTTAGGCTTCTCCAAGGATTCCCAAGACCTTTATTCTTTCCTTTGGCATTTCCACTTTGCATTTTAGGGATGTGTTTAATGATTTTCATCATTGAGCTCTACATTCAAAGGTCTAGAATCTGATGCTTACATCTTCAGTTTGTTATTACATGCATGCAATGAATGTTTGGTTACTAATAATTCTATGCTTATCGAATGATAGTATTGAGAAGTCACTTTTGCTAATTTGAAAGTTTTTTTTATAATAATCTTTTACATGATGTTTTACTTTTTCTATTTGCTATGTTAGGTATTTGGAATTTTTGGGTGGAGCATTGGTAGCCTAAGGTTTTTTAAAGCCATTCAAGGTACACTAATTATTGTCTTTCCTATGCTTTTGATTATCTCATGGTATATTTTTATTAGATTCTAGTAGTTTTATTATTGACTTTTTTCTGCTCTTGATTATCTATGTTGTGATGAGATTTGGCTTTAAAATTTCAAATTATTTAATTTTTTCAGAGTAAATTTGTGGATACATAATTATTGATTTAGCTAATTTATAAATTAGGAGCTAAACCTAATACATGCGTATTAATTTGATTGAATTGATGAATTGAAATTGATATGCATTGAGATAATCTCAAGAAAGAAAATTTGTTAAGGAAAAATATTGAACTAAAAATTGTTTATTATAGGCTCTCATCATATTAGTTCGATATTATAATTCTCTTTAATTAGTTGTATGAATTTTCCATTGAAGTCCCACATTTTTCCTTTTAGCATATTTCTTTGAGATGAAAAAGAATGTATTGGATGCAGATTTTACATTATTTTCTGCTATGTTTGATGTTTTATTGCCTGATATGTTTATTTTTATGTTAATTTTTCTTTTATACATTATGATATATCAATTAGAAATTAATAATTAGTGCTTCATGTTTTGTTAGTTTTGTTATCAATTGACAATTACTTATTTTTTTAAGATATATTCTATTAATTTTGTTGGTATCAATTACTGGTTGATATTCTATTTTTATATTTTAATTCTAATTATTCTCTTAGGTATAAATGGTTAAAAGGAAAATACCACTATCATCAATATCATGCAACTCTGATGGCTAATTGTCAACACTTCTTCCACCACCATCAAGTGATAATGCATCTTCTGCTAAAGCCTTAACAACAAGAGCATGTAGCAATCTCCACACAGTAGAGTCTATTATAGTTTCCTTTCAACATACCGCTGCAGCTTAAATGCAACTATTAATGCTAGTGCCTGACAATGCTCCTGCTACTACAGTTGAGCAAATGCATGATGAAAGTATGCATAGTACTACTAATCTTTCTAATGCCAATAGTAAAAAGTCAATGTTAAATGTGTGGATCCATTATGAACAACATAAGGGTAAAGATGGTGATGAAACTTGGGGGGAGGGGGGGGGGGGGGCGCAGCGGGGGCTAAAATGCTTATGGTGTGAGAAAGAGTATTGAGGTAGCTCTGTCATAAGGACTTCTAGACTTAGAAGACATTTAAGAGATTCTTATAAAAAGATATCTGCCTATATTAACAAAGAGTTCTTATAATGTAGCAAGATGTTTGATAAGTCACAAAAAGTTTTAGCAAGGGTTAAGAGGAGTGAATGTGAGGCACCTAAGTTGAAATATTGGTAATTTGATCAACAAAATTTTAGGCAAAGGAAGGCTTATTTAAAATAATAAAGGATCAACTACCTTTTAGATTTATGGAGAGGGAAGGATTAGAAAATGGGTGATTAATAATCTTTTTGAGTTTATTATTCCATAAAAGTTTACTATAGTTAGAGACTATTATTTTTTTTATTTATGAGTCAGAAGAAAAAACTAAAAAAAAATTTTTGCAAGCCAATGTCAAATAGTATCTTTGACAACTAATACATGGACAAGCTTACAAAATCTGAGTTATTTGTGTTTGATTGCTTATTTTATAAATAAAGAATGAAACATGCATAAGAGAATTTTAATTTTTTTTTTGTTATTAAGAGTCACAAAAGGGTTAATATAAGAAATGTTATTGATAGTTGTATGGATGAGTGGGGTTTATCTAAGGTCGTGTGCAATAGTGTTGATAATACATCTAATAATGATACAACAGTAACTTAGTTGAAAAAAAGGCTAGTGAAAAAAAGGTGCATTTATGTTAGGTAAAGAGGCATTTCACATGAGGTGTTTTGCCTATATTTTCTAATTAATTGTGAAGGATGACCTTGATATGGGTCAAGTTTCCATTAAAAGATTGAGAGCTATAGTGAAGTATATTAGGAGTAGTTTACAAAGATGGATGTGTTTAAAAAAGCAACTGATTTGGTAGCCATTAAGTCAAAATTTTGCCTAAAATTAGGTTGTCCTATAAGGTGAAATTCCACTTTTCTCATGTTTTAATGTGCCTTGAACTACCAAAAGGCATTTGAGAGGCTAAAGGACATTAATATAAAATATGTGATAGATTTGTGAATTGATTTGCTTAATAAGGGGAATTAAGACAAAGCTAGGGTGTTGTGTAGAATTCTAAGTAACTTTTATGAAGCTACTTGTGAGTTATCTAGGTCTCTTTATTGCACATCTAACTTATATCCCTGAGGTTGTGAAAATCTTGAAAGAATTTAGTGTTTGTGAAATGAATGGCGATAATAAGTTAAAAGAGATAGTTGGCTAAATGAGAGCAAAATTTGATAAATAATGGAGTTCTTTAGACAAAATGAATGTGAATATGTTTATAGCAATTTTGCTAGACCTTAAATATAAGCTTAAATACATAAATACAAATATGTGACACATTATGGGGAGATAAAGGTTGAAAAATTGTTTGAGTGAGTGTTATGAGCATTAAATTCTATCATGGAAGAGTACAAGTGAGATGATCAATCTACTGCTATGGTGAGAGGGTGGAAACCAATTTTGCCAATAAGAATGTGAGTGTTTTTGAGTCCGAGTCAAGTGAGTAAATAGATGATTTCTTTTTAGAAGCAGAAATTCAAAAGACATTAGCTTTAAAAAGTGAGGTATATAAATATTTGGAGGAAAGTAATGATAAATATGTGAGTGACTTCAATTTGTGTTGCGGTGAAGGATCAATTCTGTTAGGCTTCCCATTTTATCTGAGGTTACTAGAGACATACTTGCAATCCAAGCATCCATAATTTCCTAGTATAGGGGGAAGAACCTTGGATCAATATGAGTTTGTGAAGTCTAATATACTATCAAGATTGGCTAAGAAATTCCTACAAGCATTTACAATTGGAAGAAACAATAAAAGAATTTGAGAAATTTGAAACAAGTTCCATTCTATAATTTGAATTGAAATCTTTATGTTTATCATTTTATTAGCATAAAACTAAATTTTTTAGTTTTATTTTTTTACAAAATTTAGTCAAGATTCAAAAGTTGTTCATTCTATAACACCAAAATGGAATTTGAACTATTGAGTGTCTATTTCAAGTAATGTTTTCTACTAATTTTTGTTATTTAATTGTGAATTTGGACTATTAATTTTTGTTATTTAATTTTGTATTTGAACTGCTGATTTTTGTTATTTTTTAGTTTAATTAAAGCATGGAGGGAGATGATGATGCATTACTGCTTTATTTGTTGTTTGTGTTGTGAGTTGAAATGGAGTATGGAGATGAAGAAGGAAGTTGCTGCTACCTTTTGTTGTTGCTTATGATAATTGCTATTGTTGATGATAATTATTGTTGTTGATGATCAATTTGTTGATCTTGATGATAATTGCTACAAATTGCAATATTTTCTAATACTTGGATAGTAGATGACTAATATGCTATTTGGATAATTGAAGATTTTCTATTTATTTTTCGTATTTAAGAAGTGTTTGTTGTGTTAATTTTACATTTGAACTATTATTTTTAGTTTTTGTTTGAACTATTATTTTTATTTTCTGTTGAGAATGACAAACTAATTATAATATTATGTTATGTAACTTTGGATAATATATATTCTATACTTGTCATTTTGAATGAAAATTTTGTACTTAGTATTGTCCAATAGTATTTGATTAATTTTGTGCGAGTATGTTTGAAATTTTTGACATAAAAATATTCATTAATTTTGTTATTGGAATGAAAATTTTGTGTTTGAAATCAAAAGGACCGATTATCTTAAACCAATTGCACCGACCTATCAACACCGAAACTTCGAATTGCATTGAAAATTTAGTGAGATCATTTTCAATGCTTTCCTCTTCTTGGTGCAGTTTTGGTTCTTCAAAAAATAAAATCCCAACTTTTGATTCGGTTTCAGAGTTTTTCAAATTCAGAGTTGGATTAACTTGTGCACAACCCTAGTGGCAATGGATCAAGTAAAATGGTTATATATTTTGACTCCATTTGTTTTATTAAAAATAACTTATCTGAGAAAAATATTTTTCAAGAAAAATATTCTTTGAGGGAAATATTTTCTGAGTAACAGTTTCTAGTATTTAGAATACGCTATAAAAAATATTAATTTTATTTTAATTTATAATATTATAATAAAATTTATACCATAAATTTCACCTATCAACTATGATCACCGTTAGTTGATAATAATCAATAATTGTGTTGATAGTCAAATATGATTAGTGATAATAAATACTTATGTTTATATATTTTATTTTTCATTTGAATGAGTTTCTCCAATTCCGAAAAATGACTTTCCATTTTCAAAATAAAAAATTATTTTCCTAAAAAATGACTTAATTTTTTTTTAATCCAGAAAAACTAACTAATTTTTTTAGATGCATTAAATAGAAAAAATGCAAAAAAATATTTTTTTGAAAAATATTTTCGGCAAAACAATCATCTTGAAAGAGAACAGATAGGATTGGTATTACTCTCCAAATGGGTCCCTAAAAGCCTTCTAAGTCATAACTGGTAGCAGGCCTGTAAATATTTTTGGGCTACTATTTGACATGAGCCCAAGAGTAGAAAACAGTTCAGGTGCACCCAGACCCTGACTATCCAGCCACATGTATAGTTATCAATGGGCAGATTTTAAAAGTCAAACCAGCAATAAGAATGAAAAGCCAAACCAATCAAATTTATCCACGCAAGCGTTCAAGAAAGTCCTCGATGCTATAAGATAGAATTAATGCTGTTTCGAATATCCGTAAAATAAAGTACTTCAGCTTGTTTTCGTTTCAGCAACTTTCAGTTCAACACAAGAGGGAGAATGAGAAGAAGAAGGGGAACAACATGTCGGGAGTGACAGGTCAGAATCAAGAGGAACCCAACGATCAATTTGCTTATGTGAAACTCAAAATCAAGGGTCAGGTCTGTATTTCTCTATTTTTTTGCCTTTTTTTTTTTTAATTCTTTGTTGTTTGATCTAAAACCCACAAAGGGGTAAAAAAAAAGATTGTCTTTTCAATGTTCGTAGGATGTCTTTCTATGATTCTGTTTTGTTTTCGGATGATGTGTTTTGGGTTTCATTGTATAGGCTTAATTTTTTGCTATTTATGTTTAATGGTTCAAAATCTGATGAGAAGAAGAAAGTTAAACTTTTTTGAGTTCATTGTTGATGGGTATTTAAGGTGTTTTTTGTTTGAAATTTTTGTGAGTTTTTGTGTTTTTTCATTGTTTT
The DNA here is from genome assembly GCA_949677035.1 of Omphalea diandra. Lineage (NCBI taxonomy): Eukaryota > Viridiplantae > Streptophyta > Magnoliopsida > Malpighiales > Euphorbiaceae > Omphalea > Omphalea diandra. The sequence continues at coordinate 5,983 of CATIWR010225171.1, read as the reverse complement.
CATGAGCTGGGTATGGGTTTTTTTGAACCGTTTATTAAAACTGTTATGTGGATTTGGAGATATTCTTGGAGTTCTACAAATTAAGGATTAAACGTATGAAGTCCCAAATTTTACCTAAATTTGGGCTGTGAAGCTTATTTTGCATGTAAGGAGGGTTTGGATATGAGCTTAGTTGGGGTATTTTTTAGGAGGTGGCTGAAGTATAAATCTTGATAGAGTTTTGGTTTTTATTTTAGTTCTGAGTAATACCCTTGAAATTATCGTATGTTATGTTTGAATACGGTACACGATTTGAGAATTCCATTAATGACATTGCTTAATCACCATTATATTGTCGATAGTCTTCACTCTCCACGTGGTCAGTGAAGACTACACAGATTTTTACACCTTAAGCGTATACGTTATGTATGCTTAACTTCAAATCTATTCCTTACTATAATTGAATGTAAATTTCAAATTGGTTATATTCAGAACATTCTTGACGAGTCCACAGTACAATGACTATTCACTTGTATCTTCTCTATCTTTGGGGATGTTGGGATTTAATTAGTCATCAAGTGGCTGAATGAGGGATTTTGTTCACAGTTTAATAATGCAGCTGGTTGCATAAGAATTTAATTAGTTTTTGTGAACTTGTATTTCTTTGTGTATTTTGGGATTTTGAGTTACCCAAAACCATGCGAAAATAGATTTTCGAGTATAACAGACAGGAAGTACGAAGCCTAATTAAAAAGAGGGGTTTCATGGGCCAGCTTGCAAATGTAGGACTGGAGTAAGGTCTAAATTTAACCATGTTTCAATTTTTGATATATCAATTTACCAAAAGTGAAATTTTTATCTTGTTAGCTCCAACTAAAATCTGGATGAGAAGGGCTGTTGGAAAGGAGGTGGGAATGAAGAATTGTAATTGTCACCTAGTCTTAGTCATACTTTACTTTGCCACTGTTATTTAATGTTGATTTACAAATTTCTAAATGGATTTTTTTACTAACTTCTCTCGCTTGGAGCAAATCATGAATGTTTATTTTATAATGCATAAATTTGATAGTTCATGCTTTAAGAGTGCCATTCTAGAGAGTGTGCTGGATAGATGGGGTCAACTAATTTGATTTTGCTTGTAGGATGTGAGTGAAGCTTTCTTCAGAATCAAAAGAAGCACACAATTGAAGAAACTGATGTATACTTATTGTGAACGACTATTTGTTGAGTTCAACTCAATTGCCTTTTCGTTTGATGGTCGTCGTCTTCGAGGAGAGCAAACTCCTGATGAGGTCTCTCTCTCTCCCTCTTTCTTTCTTAATCACATGTGCATGCACACACTAACATTTTCTGATATGTGGGTATTTTTTACTTCCATTGAATCATATGTGTTTTTTCTTATGCAGCTGGAGATGGAGGATGGGGATGAGATTGAAGTAATGTTGCACCAAACTAGTGGTGCTCCCGAGCATTAAGTTGTTTGTGTCAATAATATCTTGTAAAATATTTATCTCTTATAATTAAGGGATAATGTCAACTATAAATGTATTATTTTTCTGCTGTAATTAGAGCTGTAATTGGGGCATAATAGCAACAATTAAATGATATTATTGTTGTTGTAAATAGGAAAGAATTAGTGCTATAATTGTGCGATTTGGTTGACTTTTGCGGGATAATTTTACTGCCGTAAATAGGGAGAAATTAGTGTTGTAATTAAGAGATTTGATTGGGAGAATATTGTGGGATTTGATTGGGAGAATATTGTGGGATTTGATTGACTGTATTTGATCTATATAGAAGAGAGAGAGCTAATAGTTTTGAGCATCCGATTATTCACTCAAAATCTGTGTTTGTCTCTTTATTTGTTATGGTATTAGAGCAACTCTCTCGATTGGTGAGATTGAGTTTTTTTGGTTAGTTCTGGGAAAAGAGTGGTGGCTTCTTGATTTGAACTTTTGAGCTATATTTTTTGGCAATTTCTTTTAGAATTTTAGTGATGAAGAAAATAGAAATAGCATGTGTCAAATTTTCTGGTAAGAATTATCTTGCTTGAGAATCTCAGTTTCAAATTTATGTTCAAGGGAAAAAACTATGGGGACATTGATGGAATCAACTCTAGGCTTGCTCATCTTACTAAAGCTATTGATTGACACCAAAGATGCTTGGATCAAGAGTTGGTTATTGCAGAGTATGAAATCAGCTATTGCTGTCAATTTGCGACTGTATAAGACAACCAAAGCTATGTGGGATTATCTCAAGAAAGTTTATGATCGGAAAAGCTCGGTTAAACGTTTTCAATTGGAATACGACATTTCAATTTACGTTCAAGGAAATTTATCGATTCAGGAATATTATATTGGTTTTATCACATTATAGACAGAATACGCAGATATCGTGTATACTTTTGTTTCTGTTCGCTATTTAGAAGATGTTCAAACTCTTCATCAAACTAGTCAAATGGATCAGTTCTTGATGAAACTTCAATCTGAGTTTGAACTTGTGCGTTCAAATTTACTGCACCAGATTCCACCTCCCTCTTTGGATGATTGTTTGCATGAACTTCTTAGAGAGGAGCAACGTCTTTTGACTCAAGCCACTTTGGAACAAAAAGGAAGTTTCATTAATGTTCTTAATGTTGCTTATGTTGCTCAAAGTAAGCAATGTGTTCGAGATCCATGCAATACTCAATGTTACAGTTGTAAGACATTCGGTCATATTGCCAATCAATATCTTAAAAAATTTTGCAACTATTGCAAAGTTAAAGGACACATTCTCTCAGAATGTCGAAAGCGTCCCAAAGTCGCAATCCTCGTGCCTTTCACACTTCTACTACCAATATGATGAATGATCCTTATACTGTGGTTACTGCCTCTTCCTCTCAGCCAGCAGGCCCCTCTCTCATCGAATAGTATATTCAACAGATGATTGCAGCGACTCTTTCTGCTCTTGGTCTTACTGGTAAAACTCCCTCACTTTCTAAATTATGGTTTTTTGACTCGGCAGCTTCAAACCACATGACTCCTTCATCTAATATCCTCATTAATGTTAAAAAATATGATGGTGACTTACAAATTAAGACTGCCAATGATGATCATCTTCCAATCACTTCTGTTGGTGATATTTTCTCCTCTTCATCACTGAAAAATGTTTTTGTTTCTCCTGACTTATCTGCTCATCTTTTTTCTGTTGGACAAATAGTAGAAAATAATTGCCAAGTTATTTTTTCTCCTTCTGGTTGTGTTGTGCAGGAGCTAGTGTCAGGGAAGACAATAGTGGAGGGACCTAAATGGGGCAGACTCTTTCCTCTTTATCTTAATGCACCAACTAAGCCAATAAGTGTGATTTCCTTATTTTGTAATTCTGTTAAACATGAGTACAAATTATAGCATGTAAATTAGGTCATCCAAATGATCGAATTCTTCTATCAATGTTAAAATCTGGGGTGTTGAGCAATAAACTTCCTTTTTCAGCTAAATATGTCACTGTTGATTGTTGTAGTTGCAAAATGGCAAAAAGCAAAACTCTTCCTTTCCCATCTCATCCTAATCATTCATCTCCTTGTTTTGATTTGGTGTACAGTGATGTTTGGGGGATTTCATCAGTCATATCTCATGCTCATTATAAGTATTTTGTCACTTTCATTGATGATCACAACCGCTTTGTTTGGATATATTTTTTGTGATGCAAATTCAAAGTTTCTGATGCTTTTCAAAAATTCATAGCTTTGATTGAAAATCAATTTTTTCGAGGTATCAAAATCTTTCGATCTGATTCTGGGAGGGAGTATATGTCTCAAAAATTTCAAGATTTTCTTCAACAGAAGGGAATTATTTCTCAACGAAGTTGTCCATATACACCTCAACATAATGGAATGGCGGAGAGAAAAAATCGTCACCTTCTTGATGTGGTGCGTTCCTTATTTATTAAATCTTCTGTTCCATTACATTTTTGGGTTGAGGCTTTATCTACTGTTGTACATTTGATAAATAGGCTTCCATCCCCCACTCTTAACCATCAAACGCCATATTTTCGTCTTTATAATCAATAACCTACATATACACATTTACATCCTTTTGGATGTGTTTATTTTGTTCTTCTTCCACCTTATGCAAGAACCAAGCTCTTTGCACAATCTGTGAGATGTGTTTTTCTTGGTTATGCACCACATCAAAAAAGTTATCTATATTATGATCCCACCATTCAACGACTTCGTATTTCTCGTAATGTCATTTTTCTTGACCAACAATATTTCTTTCCCTTCCATGATGCCACCTCACACTTTCCTTCTCATTCTCTTCTTCCTGCCTTTGAAGAAGAGGTCAATTCTTCTAATATTGTTTCTCATGATTCTATCACACGATTTAGGCCTGGTATTGTGTATGCAAGGTGAAACAAGAATGAGGACCGTCCTGATGGCCCTCCCCATGAGTCCTCTCTGGCACCAGTAACTGACATCACCATTCCAACAGTTCGACGGTCCACTCGAATCTCTCGACCTCCTGACAGGTATGGCTATTCTTCAGAGAGATTTGGTAACCATACATCTTTAGTTGCAACACTATCCTCTGCTACTATACCTACCTCTTACTCATGAGCTATAAAGCATGATTGTTGGAAACAAGCTATGCAGGAGGAACTTGGTGCCTTACAACAAAACAATACTTGGGATCTAGTACCTTGTCCATCCTCTATCACTTCTATTAGGTGTAAATGGGTGTTTTCTATCAAACTGAAATTTGATGGATCTTTGGATCGATACAAGGCTCGACTAGTCGCTCTTGGAAATCGTTAAGAATATGGGATAGATTATGAGGAAACTTTTGCTCCAGTTGCAAAAATGACTACTGTTCGCACAATTTTGGCTATTACAGCTTCTAAGGACTGACCCATTCACCAGATGGATGTCAAAAATGCATTTCTTTATGGGGATCTCCAAGAAGACATTTACATGAGGCCTCCTCCGGGATTGAAGACATCTAATGTTGCAGATGTTTGTCTCTTGAAACGTTCATTATATGGGCTCAAATAAGCCCCTCGTGCTTGGTTTGAGAAATTTCGACAAACACTTATTCACCTTTTCTTTGTGCAAAGTCAGTATGACCCTTCTTTATTCTTGTGAAAGACTTCCCTAGGTATTGTTATCTTACTTTTCTATGTGGATGATATTATTATCACTGGCACTGATATTGGTGAGATTCAGCAACTTAAAGCCTCTCCATATGCTTCATTTCACATGAAAGATCTCAGATCTCTTATTTATTTTTTGGGGCTTGAAATTCACAGAAGTAGCAAAGGAATCTTTGTAAACCAATATAAGTATCTTTGTGATATTATTCACTTGGCAGGCTTACAAGATTCTACTCCTATCGATACACCTATGGAAGTTAATGTCAAATATCGACAAAATGAAGGTGATCCCATCCAAGATCTGACATTATATCGGCGACTCGTTGGTAGTCTTGTTTATCTTACTATTAGTCTACCAGATATCTCATTTGCAGTTAATTTAATAAGTCAATTTATGGCTTAACCGCGTCATTTACATATGGTCGCGGTTAAACGCATTATCCACTATCTTCTTGATACTCCTACTCGCGGGCTCTTCTTTTCATCTAGTACATCTCTTCATCTCATTATTTATAGTGATGCAGATTGGGCTGGATGTCCACATATGCGACGTTCTACTACAGATTGGTGTGTATATTTGGGTGATGCTTTAATTTCTTGGAAGTGTAAAAACAAGAACGAGTATCCAAATCATCCACTGAGGCTGAATATTGTGTTATGTCCTCTGCTTGTTTAGAAATTACTTAGTTACGTGACTTACTCTCTGAATTAGGTTATTCGCAATTTAGTCCTACTTCTCTCCATGCCGACAATACCAGTGCTATTCAGATTGTGGCAAATCTTGTATTTCATGAACGGACCAAACACATTAATGTGTATTGTCACTCAATTTGTGAAGCTTTTGACAAAGGTTTTATTACTCTTCCACATATCTCTA
>CATIWR010225154.1:0-13941 GCA_949677035.1 Omphalea diandra | reverse complement strand
ACTAAAATTACTCGCATTATGCAGGTAAATTAAATAGTATATACAAAGGTGGCAAATATGCTGAATTGAATGGATTTAAGTTATTTTAATATCTATAAATTAGGTCGGTTCATCAGATTAAGTTACATAAAAAATATTATTATTTTTAAGTCAATTTTAGATTTAAAATTGGATTTGTGTTACTCATAATTGTAATTTTAAAATTTTTAAACATTTTTAACAATTATCAATTTAAGTTGAAAAATCAGTTATACTTGAATTAATTTGAGCTGAACGATAAAACGAGTCATAATCAAACAAATTTTATCTTAAAAATTTCAAATTATTTTGAATCTACTTTAATTTTATATTAAATTTATATTATTCTTTATTGAATAAGATGACATTGAATTTTTGCAATGGAGTCAAAATCTGCTACCTCTCAATATTCACGTATCATATAATTAAAGGCATTGAATTGTTACCAATACCTATATAGCTTCGTAATCATAAGGCCGTTGACCTCTATATTCCTTTGACACTAAAAAGCACTCTTTCTGATATGACACTCCATTCAATTATACTTAACATTAAGATTACGTTACTCGTTAGATTTTAACGACTGACTTAATCATGGTGGTTTCAAATATAAGGTAAGTAATTTTATAATAAATATATATGAAATTGGTTCTTAGGGAATGAACTTTATTTAAGATTCATGCCAAATTCTTACATGTCAAGGCATCAAATTAATAATTTAAGAAAACTAAGCTATAGCATTTAGAAATACACAAGCAAAGAAAGTCAAACCAGCCTCCAATATGACACTTGGTGCTTTTCTATTTGACCATATACATTGCTAGGTAATCAACACCAAACCTTGTGATGCGAAATACTGTATTATAATACTTATCCCGTATTTTTTTGAGATATATATTTCTTTTTTGAATGTTTCGAAATGCATGCCTATTTCTATTAAATCAAAAAAAATTATAAGCAATTTTACTAATTTACTTTCATTAATAACTAAATTAGAAAATTATATTTATTTTCTCATTAAATATAATTGAGAGTATAAATGAGAAAATAGACTATAAATGGTGAGTTAGAAAATCATTAAATATATTTTTTAAACAATGTGAAAGTCATGAGGGAGTAATAAATTTATTTATTTTTATTAAAAAATTAATTAATTAATTGAATGATTATTTATTATTTTATAATAATTATTATTAAGTAAATAAATAATAAAATAAAATTTTCAGAATTTATAATTATGTATGAAAATAATTGTAACAAATGATTTTTTTTATTATTTTATACTTTTAATCGTATGTAGTATAATTTCAAGAGAAAATCTTTTAAATTTGATTGAAATTATTTCTGACAAAGTATTTCATAATCAAAAATAAAATTTTAAGATCATTGCAATATATATATATATATATATATATGTGTGTGTGTGTGTGTGTGTGTGTGTGTGTGTGATAAAATATTATTTATTGATTTATACTTTTAATTTTGTGTCTAGCATAATATTAAAAAAATTTATTAAAATTGAATAAAATAATTACTGACAATCTATTATACTGTTATTGCCCATTATATGGTTAGAATTTCAAAGAATTAATGACAGGAATTTAAATATTGGCTATTTATTTTAAATTTTTACTTTTTAGGTTTTTTAAAAATTTTTTGTTTAGAAGTTGTTTAAAATTTTTATTTTTTTAGATTTTCTAATATATTGTTTAAGAATTTCTTTTTATATGATATTAGTTTTTCTATTTGAAATTTTTACTTTCTCAATTCTTTTTAATTTTTCTATTTAGAAAATTTTTTATATGTCGATTAATTTTTCTAATTTTTTATTAAAAATTTTAAATAATTTTCTGTAAATAATGACACATAACTATATTGTACATAATTGAATGATAAATGATAAATAATATAAATATAATATAATATAAAATAATAACACATAGCATTATTATGGATAACTGTTTGACAAGTAAAAAGTGATAGTTTAAAATTAACTTTTAAATTGAAATTAATAATATATATTTATTTCAATTTTTATAAAGATATTCGTTTTCAATTCAATTAAAATAAATCATCTATATTAAAAATAGAAAATTCTTAAAAAAAGAATAGTTTTTAAAATAATTTTATAATTAAAATATTCATCATCAAATGAAAAATTAATCTATTTGACAATATTTGCACAATCAAATCGGACCAAGAAAGTAAGTAATTGATCAATTATTCACTTTAAAGGATCAAAATTGATCAATGAAAGAATTGATCAGAATTGATAAATCGGACTAAATCAATTCAATTCAAAATTATATCATTTTATGAAAAAATTAAAGATTTGTAAAATTACATTCTTTTACTCAAAATTTAAATATTATAAATATTTTTTATTTGTATTATATTACAATTTATTTACGATTTTATAATTTTTTTAAAAATAATATCTTATTAAATCCAACCAATCAATTCACGATTCAATGTATATTAAACACTAAACAGAGCCAATGTATATTTGCTTAAATCAAAGTAACTAAACTATCATTATAAATAACAAATATCATAAATACAAATTTTCAATACTCTTAAAAATCAAACTTGGTACTTCTTAGTTTCAAGCCTCAATTTTGAGCCAATGTATATTTATTTTATTTTTATTAAATAATTAATTAATCATGTATAGTATACCATGTGACATAAATTCTTCATTGGTAATTTACTTGCACCACATGTTTGACAAATTAATAAAAATTTGAGGGATGAATGGTACAGAGACCCACCTTTGGATATAAGTAATATATAGACTAAAATAATGAGGTAGCTTTGCATGATGTTGAGGGGCCTGTTCTCTCTAACGCGATGCTGGATTTCTTAAATGCCACCTCTCGCTTTGCTTCGCCGCATAGCATGCCGACAATTCTTCAGGTCAGCTACTTTGGGAAAGTCTTATTTGTCCCTCTCATTTAGGGGCTTACACTAAACCTAACATAAATAAATTTATCTCAACTGAGCAGAACGTAAAAATCTCTTGTTACATAATAAAAAAACATATTATATCCACCAATAAGTCTTTTATCCACGAATAAGTATTATTAATAGATTTTGAAATTTGAATATAATAAAATTTTTTAGTTATAATATTTTTTTAATTGTGGTTTATAATATATACATGACTTATTAGTCTAAAAAATCTAAATTTTTACGAGTTTTGACCATTATATCTACTTTTTAAATTTTAGTTAATTTAGTTAAATTTATAAACTTTTTTATAATTTTATCTAATTCATAAGGCTAGTCAAAATTAAATGATATGTCATATAATGATAATAGTTCATATTATATGATGATAATAGCACATCATTCAATTTTGATCAGTTTTACAAATTGAATACAATTATAAAAAGTTTCAATAAATTGATCAGAATTTAAAAAATTAGATATAATCGTTAAAACTAGTAAAATTTTAAATTTTTTAAACCAATGGCCTATGTGCATATAATATTCAATATTATAAACTAGCCTCCGTACATAGGGGTAGCGATGTCCTTTTGTAAGTTAGTGTATGCCAAATGTGAATGGCTTGAAGAGCAATATTTTTAAAATCGAATCAGTGATTGAACTAATCTCATAACCAGTTTGATAAATGTAATTCAATCATTATAGTTTTATATTTTAATTAAAATTCTAAAAAATATTTGAAAATTATAATATATATAGTTCATAACTTATGTAAGAAATTAAACCACAAATGTGAATAGGTCCAAACAAAAAAAAAAGTGCATAAGAAATTGAGAATCAATGTTTTTTTATCTGAAATTGCTAATGCATTTATCTCTCGTGGACTAAAGTTGGTTATAAAATCCACAAAAATGCGGCTCTACATCTCCATTCACTGTCACCACTTCTCCACTTCTTTCCTCTAATCATGGTTACAATTGGATTAACTAATTGGTTGGTAAGGTCCACAATAGGGAAATTTTTTTAATGAGCCAAGCTAATTCCACTACCTGTTGCCTTTCGCCTTCTTCATATTTTAAAACTCTCATGCTGTCATGACTATTTAATCCAATTTAATGTCATATTTATTTGGCTATTGTCTACAAAGTTATTAATTGAATATTTAACATTTTCAAAGTTCTTTTTATTGGCTGTTTGATTTCAATAAATTTGAGTTAGAGATCTAACCAGCTTTTTGTGTTCAATCGATCCGAATTACCGGTCGATTCCTAATTTTATTAATTTGATTAGCCAATCTGGTCTGGTTTTGAAAACGTAGCCAAAGAGTGGTCTAACAAATGAAGTTTGTTAAGAAATAAACGCCAAAACTAGAACTCAACCACACTCTTCCTGTATCACATTCCCCCAAAAAAAAAAAAATAAATAAATAAGGAGGCTCCGTGCATCCCCAACTTTTACCACTTTTCCAGCGTCAACCCTTCTCTTTAGTCTCCCTATAAATCCCAAGTCTTCCACCCCCATCTTCCCAAACAACTCATCCCTAAGCATCCAAGACTTCACACCGTCCCTCTCTCTAATTTTCTTTGAATCTTTCTGAAGCTAGCTAGCCAAAACTTTCTGAATTCTGAGCTAGCTAGCCATGGAACTAATGAAAATCATACTCTTCATAGCCATAACAATGGCTATATCGATCACTCTCACCGTGACAAACATCCGCGAATTCAAAGAGAAACCCCCATTTAAGCAAAGTATTAGTGATCATGATGATGCTTCAACCACATTGTCATCAAAATGGTTTGCCACGCATGAAGAAATGAAGCTAATGCCTTCTAAAAGATTGAGTCGTTTCCTAGCCGAAGAAAGAAACCCTAGAGCTGCTGATCATTGTCGCAGAGACAACGAAATATGCTACATTCAAGGGAGAAACTCCACTTGCTGCAACAACAAGTGCATAGATTTATCTACAGATGATAACAATTGTGGAGCTTGCAAGAACAAGTGTAGACGCACAGAATCTTGTTGCAGAGGAGAGTGTGTATACCTATCTTTTGACAAGAGGCATTGCGGGAGGTGCAACAACCGGTGCCCAAAAGGAGATTATTGCGTGTTTGGCATGTGTAGTTATGCATGATGATGATGATTAAGATCATGATCGATCGATCGATGAGTTTAGATGACCATATATTGAGGTTCATCAATTGGTATTCATAATATGTATACAATAAAAAAAACCACATTTTAATTGTGGTTTTCAAATGATTTTATAATTATACAGTGAATATTGATTAATTATATATACCCGTTCAATTACAATCCTTAAGGATTTTATGTAATATTGCTACAAACAACTTTAATCAAATATAATATATATTAATATCTCATGTTATTGCTGTACACAATTTTTGTTTTAGTTTGAGAGAAATATATAAATTATATTGGTTTGCAACATGGCTGTCAGTCTTGGACTAAACTAGCTAGAATTTGACGAGGCAGGTGAGTTTTACATTGCTATTATTAATAATTGATTTTAGGATAAAATTGAAAAAAAAAATTCTGGTTAATTATAAAATTTTCCATATGAGTTTTATAATAAAAAATTGATTATCAAAGAAGTTAAAATTTAAAGATTTTTCAATAATTATTGAATTAGATTAACAATATGACTAAATTACTTTTCAATAAAGAAAAACATTTTAAAATCTAAAAATGTGGTAATTAAAAAAAAATATATTTTTACGATAATAATGCCATTGCCAACATTCTTGTAATATCCTTGAAAGTTTTCCTAATTAGTTCGTACAATAGTTAAATCTTTTGTTATTTCTAGTTAGATAAACCTATTCTGCCATATACAGTCCACAAAATCATATTTTTTTACAATAATTTATTATATTTAATTTAATTCAATATAATAATTTTAAATTTTTATATGAAATTTCCAATGAAAGATATTTAAGTGGTTTAAATAATGTTGGCTTGAATATAATTGAAGCATAGATTATGTTTTGCACCTAATTATATAATTAGGTTATCTTAATTAATTCCTATAACCTAAACGAGTAATAATGTAAAAATTAATCAAATATCAAAATGAAGGTCCATGGATTCTAGGTCAGTTGTATAATAAATTGAGCTTTCTATATTGATCAATTTGTTCAATAAGTTAAGCTTTTTCAACTGGACGTGGACGAATGATTGTAACTTAATTAATTTACTTCGAGTGCACAAAAAGAGAGAGTTTTATTAATTATTGTTTTCCACGTATTTCGCTTAATCTATAGATAAAAGGGTGTGTGGTTTTCCACGTAATTCGCTTAATCTAGTTCACATGCAACGTTCTCAAAAAGTCTGCAGCTTTCATAAGAAATGGCTTCTTCACATGTTGGTCAATTCAATTGCGTCCAGCCAGTGAGATACACTAGATTTCAACAATATATACGGCTATTGAATTATTAATTAATTATCAATTTGTAGCCGAAATATTACTATAAATTTCCTCAAATTGTTATATTTAATTAAGTGGATTTCTTACTTTTCAATGTTGTGTAATTTAATTCTACATATTTATTCTATTATATTATTATATTTTTCTGTTAAAAATCATAAAATTTATTGTTGTAATTCGACGTGATTTGTCATATTTAATTAAATTATTTCTCACTTTTAATATTATATGAGACAGTTTTTCTTATATAATTCATTATACTGTCAGAGTCTCTCATTAGAATTTAAGGATTTTTTTTATTAATCAATAATATAAACTATTAAATTTTCTTTTTAGAATTTAAGGATTTCTTTTATTAATCAATGACATAAACGTAAAAATAGAATAATATATTTTTATAATGATAAAATATTTTTCTCTTCGTGTATTTTCGTTAGCACATGATCTAAACTCCTCGATCTTCAGTTCTTTGTTTGTTTTGGATTAATTTAATTTGATTGCAATCTTAATGTGTATTTAATTGCGATTTTAATTAATTTATTTATTTTTTAAATTAAAAATTAATAAAATTAGTGGGATAATAAGGTATTATGAATTTTTAAAATAATTTTAATATAAAATTTTAACAAAATAACTTAATAATGTGTTGGATTAACCAATTGATACTATTTTGTGTAATACTGAAAAGTGAAAGAATAATTAGTTAAATATAACAAATCATAGGGAATTATAGTAATAAATTATATGATTTTTAACCAAAAAATTAATAGAAAGATCTAATGGTGTATGAAAAATATGCCTTTGAAATATCAGAAATATGATAAAGTATAACTGTTTATGTAATAATTAACCCAATATGAGATTTATTGTTTGATTCGTTCAATAATTTGCGCAATGAATATAATAGTTACTTTTGCTTATACATATTTGTAATTTTTATTTCAGGAAAATTATAAATCTTTATTACATATAACAAATATTACATGTTTCAATTTTTAATCAAAAAGTAAAATTTATTGTTATTTTGTAGAATAATTATTTCATAGTTAAATATAAATATAAATTAAATCTATAAATAGCTATTCATTATATAATATTTACTTTGTTTTTATTATATTTTATATTATTCAATGACCAAATCAAATAAGGTGTTTCTCAAAAAAAAAAAAAAAAGGGCTTTTTTTTTCCTTGGTATTTAAATAAACTCACTACTGAGCATTTAATTTTGCTCTTCAAGAATGAGTTCAGCCTACATCGTTTTTTTAAGGGGAACTATAATCCACTGTGAATGGAAGTGATGTTTATGTTTCTTATTGTTTTGTTAGCATATGCACGTTAGAGCAAATAATTGAAATTCATAAATAATTAAGTTAAAAAGGTTCAATTTATCAATTAAATAAGTGTGTAGTTTATCAAAATCATATTTTTAATCATTCTAATCTTTTTTATATATAATATAGAAAATTCCAATTAGATCACGATATAAATAAAAAGATATAGACTAATGAATTCAATTGAAATTAAGCAGAAAAAGTCAGAAGCAATGATAAACATAGATTAAATCGGAGCAGGGGCATGATATAAATTAGGCTGATGCTTAAAATCTTATATTAAAACTTAAAAGGTGCTAGCATATGAATGACTTTGTTTTTTTTTTTTTAACCTGAAATACAGATTTCACTGAAATATATTAAGAGATAAAATATAACAATAAGGACAGTTCAAATAAAAAAAGTTATGAAATTGATAATAATTACAAAAAGTGCAATAAACTCGTTTAAATTTAGAAAATTATTCTATTTCATAAGTAATAACGTCTAACAATATTTAATTGAAACATACGATTCTACTTTCATATTGAAAAGAAAGAATATCAAATTTTAAATAATATCTTCAAATATTGATTGAGCTAAATTCGAATTTCTGAACTGAAAACACTTTCTTCGATTTTGTAAGTTGTGAAATTATTTCTTGAATGACTGACAAAAGTAAACTCATGAATAATACATAAAATCCATCAAAAGCCTCACTAAAAGAGTAGCATCGTAAAAATAAACGAAAATCTAAATGAAAAATCACTTATTAAAAAAGAAAATATACTAAAAAAACTAGTGAGAAAGCGGTCTTACTTGCAAAAAATGGCCTGCAATATAAGATCTAATATAGATCTAAAGGAACAGCATATATAATAAAGGATCATAGCAATAATAATGACAACAAATAATAATATCTTTATCACTTGGAAAGAGAAACTTAAATTGCTATTTTTCACATTTTGATTTCCTAGTTTCTACTTAATCATGAGTACAAAAGTTAATTATATATAGAGGTATTGAGCAAATAAGTTTAGTGATGGTATATTCATTGATAATTTAAGAAATTTAAAATTTTAGTAAACACTTATTGAAGTGTTTTTCAAGGATTTATTTGAAAAGGAAAAATTCTAATTCATAAATACTAAGTAGAATATTACTAATAAAATATCAAAAATTAAAACTCACAAAATAATAAATCATATTCGTCAAGTATGTTGAATCTGATTTGAAAAATGATGATTTTTTTTTATACGAAAACATACCTGTATTGATAAAATATTGAACTTGACATAGCAATATAAGCAAGTAATGTTTGGTGGTTGTATTAAGCTAAAATTCAATATCTTTATTTTAAATGAGTCTAAATGAATTATTATAAAAAAAAATCAAACTAATAACTTTAATAATATTATTGTAAATCAATTTCATAATAAGATAAAATAATCTCCTTATAGAAGGAGCATACTTCCATAAAGGAAATAATTAAAAACTCACATAAGAGTTAAAAGAAGAAATAAACAAAATAATATAAATTTATAAAATAAATACAACTTCATAAATAAAAAATAAAAAAAAAATGATGAAATGATGGGGCTATTGCCAATATTATAGTGGATGATAGTTAAAAAGATGAAAATAAGAAAAGAAAAACAATGAGTGAGAGAAAGTGAAGAAAATTTAGAGTTTTTTTTAAAAAATTTATATTGATGGATTTTTAATTTATTTTATGCAATCGGGCTAAGCGTGAAAAGTGAATCAGGGTCTAACCTTTCGGACAGAAGCATAAAATTTTCAATTGGTTTAAGAAGGCCATGATTCACTGAAGTGGATTGGGCCAATAAACTAATCCATGCAAATTTTATTTTATTTTCATTATATATAACACAATTCCCTTGGTGATGACTTCGATCGGTCGAGCGGCGAGTAGATGAAAGGATTACATTCTATCACACTCATATCCACTCTGTCAATTCACAGATACAAGTTATGGAGGATTGGCTGCATATCATGTCCGAGCAGACTGAGATACCTTATCCCTCTCGTTTATAAATGTCTAAGCCACCAGCCCCGCCTCCTCCTCAGCCATCAACTACTGTTGCTACTACTCCTGCTTCTACAGCTGGTGCTCCTTCTGATTATGATGTCTCTCACGTGGCTAATGATTTTTTGGTTAATCTGAAGAATACAACAACTAATTAGTTTTTATAGTTTTATTTGTATAAAAAATTCACATTTTTATGTATGTGTGTGTATATATGTCTCTCTCTCTCTCTCTCTCTCTCTCTCTCTCTATATATATATATATATATATATATATATATATATATATATATATATATATACAGAGAGAGAGAGAGAGGATTGGTTGCACATCGTGTCCCAACAGAATAAGATATCTCTTCCCTCTCATTTGTGGATGCCTAAGCCACCATCCCTGCCTCTTCCTCAGCCACCGATTATTGTTATTGCTGCTGCTCCTACTTCCACAGCTGTTGCTCCTCGTGCATCTGATCGTAATGCCTCCCACATCGCTAAAGATTTTTTGATCAATCTGGAGGATGCAACAACTAATTAGCTTATTTGTATCAAACATTGACATTTTTATACGTGTGTGTGTATATATATATAATTAATATTAAAAATATTAATATCATAAATAGTGTAAATAGTATCAAATTAATATTAATATAATAAATATTAGTATCATAAATAGTATAAAAATATTATAATATTAAAAAAACACTTGAAAATGTATCGATGGATTACCAACAAAAGAATTAAAAAAATTATATAAATATCAATAGATTTTTTTTAAAAAATATAATACATGTGTTTAATTTACCAACGACTTACCAATAGTTTATCAACAAACTTGCCGACATGATATTCCATCAGTACTTCAGTCCGTTAGCAAACCTTACAACGAATTACCGATGGAAATCGATTAGTATTTAATCACAAAAAATTGATTCCATTGGTGTTTTGGTCGATTTTTTGTGCTTAAATACCAACTGATTTCTGTCAATAATTCGTTGTTAATCTTGCCAACGGATTCGATTTTCCATCGGTATATCGTTACCGACAATTCACTGACAGAATAATAGGGTTGGTGTTTCGTCTATAAATATATATTATCGATGGAAAATTTCATTGGTAAATTATATATTTCTTATAGTGTCAATCTTCAAACTTAATAGCCTAAATAGCATTAATAATTTCAAAAAATCTTTAAAAAAATTAAGAATTTAAGAACAAATAGAACTCTTACAGAGAGAATATCTTTCATGAAAACATATATAATCCTCCCAAAATGATAATGAAAATAAAATAAAATATAAACAGACCTTAAATGTATATTTATGAAGATATAGAAACAACAGATATAGTATCTAAATATACACATCTAGTTAAATTTGAGATTATTTTTTTAAAATAAAATAAAATAATAGATCTAATATCTAGTTCTAAAAATTTAGTTAAATATGATTGTGATATAAAAAAATAAAATAAAAAGAAAGCGTGGACCACTACAAACAATATATAAGTTATTGACAAAATTTTTTATCGATAAAAACAACAATTTCGTCGATAATATACTTTTGTGGAAGAAACACCGAAAGGTTAGTCTTTAGGCAAATAGTTAGTCGATATCAAGATACCGAAAAAAATAGACATCCGACGACAAGATTAACGATAAATTATAGACAAAATAGTTGTCGGTATTTAAGCACAAAAATTTGACTAATTTACCAACAAAATTATTGTCAGCAATTTCACCAGTAAATTGGTCGTTAATCCGTCAGCGAGTCATCAGTGCAATTAACAAATGTATTATATTTGTTTGAAATTCTATCAGAAATCTGCCAGTATTATTTAATTTTTTTAATCTTTCTGATGGTAATCCGTCCATAACTTTTCAATCATTTTCTGAAATATTATAATATTTTATACAATTTATGATATTTATATTTGTAGCATTTATTATATTAATACCAGTTATTAAACAAAAAAAACTTATAAATTAAATACATACCTCTTAAAGCCTATAAATCATAAACTCCACGAAAAGAGATTTCAACCTAAACACAAAATGGAAATAAAAAATTACAAATGACAAATATCAATAAATTTATAAAATTTATATAATTTAATTAAACTACATAAATTTCATAAATTAACTTATTACCTTTAACAAATTTATAATTTCAAAATTTTCAAAAATTAAACTAAATTACAATTAAATACTAAATTTTAACAATATTTCTATTCAAAATTTTAATAATTTGCTAATTAAATTAAATTACACTTAAATTGCTAAAATTTAATTAAATTTCTTAAATTATATTTTATTACACTTAAATTTCTAAAATTTAATTAAATTACTCAAATTTCTAAAATTCCTAAAACTTCTCAAATTTATTTAACTTAGTGAAATTTAATTAAAATTTCTAAAATTTTCATAACTTACACTTAGATTACCAAATTTTATTAAAATTTCTAAAATTTAATTTCATTACACATAACTTTATAAATTTTTATTAAATTACAATAAAATTAGTCATTACATATGGCTACAATTTACAAAATTTATACTAGTTCTAAAATTTAATTAAATTATGTTTAAATTTCTAAATATAATTAAATTACATTTAAATTTTAATACACTTAAATTTCTAATTTTTAATTTATTTATAATTAAATTATTCATTAAATGTTACAATTTCCAGAATTTAATTAAATTACACATAAATTAATAAACTTCATAACCTTATTAAAATTTTCAATTTATTAAATTTACACTTAAATTACTAAATTATATATATATATATATATATATATAATTACTAAACTTGCTAACTTTACATATCTAACACTACACTTTCTATTAAAATTATACAATAAATTATATAATTTACCAAACTTCACCAAAAAAATTTCCAATATTAACATTCACAATATTTCTCAATATTCACAAAATCACAAAATCTCACAATAATCACCAACAAAATTAACCAAAAAAATTTTCAATATAATTCTCAACATTTTTCATAAATCAACATTTTCAAAAATTACAAAGTTACAAAACATACACAAATATTACAGGTTGTTAAGAATTTTAACATTTTTAGAATATTATAAACAATACAAAAATATTAACTTTGTCAGAATTACAATCAAAATTACAAAAAAATACAATTATTGCAATCATATATTACACATTTTCATATTTCAATAAAAAATACTAATATTATGACAGATTTTACAATCAAAATAATAACATTTTACAGATTTTCACAAATATTACAATCAAAATTACAAATTTTATTTCATATTTCACATTTTCTCTCTATCAAAATCACAAAAAATAAAAATAAAAATTCAACAAGCAGATGAGGAAATGTACTAGCAGTAGTGGCATCCGATTATGGCAGCAGAGGCATCTAGAGCGGCAACGTCAGTGGTGGCAACATAAACAAAAAGAAGAGCAACAGGGAATTACACTGGAGAGAGCAAAGGGGGGATGAGGGGGAGGGAGGGGGGAGGCCAACAGTGACAAGAGAGGAGAGGGAACCGGACCACTGGGGGAGGGAGAGGAGAGTAGTGGGAGAGAGGAGAAAGAAGAAGAGAGAAAGAAAAGGATATGTACCAGTTTTTATTTAACATTTATTGACGAAACTTAACAAGTCATCTCTAATTTTTTGTGGGTATATTTTCTTTTTTTTTTTCAAATTCACCGATAGACTTCCGATGGATCATTAGCACATTATTTTTCGTGTGTTTTATCGTTTGTCTCCGTCGGTAAACTTAGGCACCAAAGTTTTACAGACAAAATGTTTTTATTGGTAAATTACCAACGATATTCTATCGGTAATTGATCGCTTGATTTTAAAATATATTTTCACTTGCATTTCGTCATTGATTTAGCTATATTTTTATATTGTAATCAGTATATATATATACACACACTAAGTGAGGTACATAATCAATGAGATAATCAATACTATTTAAATGTATAAATTGATCAATGATTTAATTATTTATTAGCTCCGAATGACCATTAGTTCTCATTTTGCTTCAGCTTCCGAGACAAAGTGATCTTTAATTCTGGATTCATTTAAAATTACCAAGGATGAAGCGTATAAAAAAAATATTGAGTAAGTTGGTAAGTTATATTATCTATGTGCTAGGCAGTAGCACATTAGACATTTATAA
>CATIWR010225123.1:0-12976 GCA_949677035.1 Omphalea diandra | reverse complement strand
TGTTATTAAGAATTATTTTATTATATAGTTAACTCATTTAAGTTATTTGCACTATATGTTACGTAAAAATTTTTACTTATAAAAATATTTTTTAATAAAATTTGTCACTTTTGATTTTAAATCCTGACTGGACCCATATTCAAATTGTATTACTGTTGTTTAATTCCAAGTTGATTCTTAATTGCATTAAAATTTTAAAAATGATAACTTAAAATTTATTTATACTGCTATAATATATATATATATATATATATATATATATATATATATATATAATAAATAGTATAAAACAAAATTATATTACATATCTTACTCTAAATTCTTTTTTTCTCCTTTTTTTTTTAATTTTAGTAAGAAAAGTTAATTTTTGATTGGAAATTGATTTTGTTAGAGGTCGTTTGATATTAATTCTACTTTGAGTTCTTAGTCTTTATTTTTTAAAAATAAATTTATATTAAAAAAACAAGTTACAAAATTTACTTTTTATGATCTTCACAGTTTTGTCACTTGTTTGTCTTGTAAAAAATAAATTTTAAAAAATATATAGTTAACAATGATTTTAACTTTCAAATTTAACAGCATAAATAGAGAAATCAACCCAAACAGGCCTTTACTTGCTTTTGGTGTTTTTAGCTGGTTTTCTCATAAATAAGGTTTTTCTTCCAGCTCTGGTGTAAATCTCTGTTGTGTTCTTTTATGTACGAAATTCTTCTTCATTTTGGCTACATTAGCTATTTTGAGTAGGAGATTTGGAGATTAATATCAGATTTCGCAAATTCTTAGCTCAGCCTACTTATTGGTGCTCAAGCAGATTTACTAGTAATTAGATTTATCACTATCATTAACCTGCGGTTCCTCCTAATATTATACATTCAACTAACCACCAATCACTCTGCTGTACCGCTATCGTGTGATTAATTGTTTCTTGATATATGAGCGTATTTGGGCTGTGCTATGATCCTTTTTTTTTTTGAACGATATAGTGTGATTAATTGTTTCAATAAGAGTTCCGATGGACTGGTTGTTAGTGTTCGTAGAAAAACAAGAGAAATTTAATATAAACTCTTAATAAAAGAAATCTAACCAGCGGCCAAAGAATTATTTGTCTATGATCCAATTATGTTGGTAATCACCTCAGTTTTAATTGTATAAAACCAAGGAAAATGGCATTTTAGTAGAGAGAATCTCCAAATGCTATATATCTAAAGCAAAAAATAAAAAAGGGACGCCCTTCAGTATCAGAAATAGAAAGAATCGCATAATTCGTGGAACAAAGGCCCCAGGCCAAATTGTGCCACAGAGTCTATCCCTTCAATTAAAGCTTCGACGATCTCCCTTCAATAAAGAAGTCCCAATTAGAATAAAAGGAAAAAAAAAAAAGTAGAAAGAAAGGACCTGCTAAAACCAAGAGGAAGAGAGAAAGAGACCCATCTGAATAATAACTAAACAGGCACCCTACTTCCTCCTCCCCCCAACTAGCCTTCCTGGAAGAGTGAAAGTCAAACTCCAATTTTCAAATTCCTAAAAAGTCCCCAAAACAGCGAATCATACGCCCATCCACATCCGTCTAATCTTCACTCGTTAAATGTCAGTTATTAGCCTCTCACGCTAACGATACCCTCCTGTCAGCATCTCTACTTCCTAACAAGTCCTAATTTCAGTCCACGTTACGTACTGATTCATTTCTACTACCCTACAACCAGACTACTGCTGCCCAAAATCCCATAGGTGTATTGTCCTCTCATTCGATACAGCTGCCACGTGTCTCTCATTCATCACTAGTGCGTTTACCCCCCCTACTCTCTCACTGAAGCTATACAAATACTGTCCCGCCTGCTCTATCTCCCACACCCTGATTACACCCCCGGCGCACATTATCGCGTACCCTCCGTTCATGCACCCCATCACCCCTCTTTGTGACCGCACGTTGAATCTGCACACCTGTTGTCCTGTACCCACAAGGCGCACCCTAGCAATCCCTCGGCTATCCACAATAACATAAGCCTCGTTCCACACGTCAAAACAGCTCACTATACTGCCTCTCCTGTGCTCCTCCTCAGACAATATAACCCCTTGATTTCTCAGATCAAATTCCATACGTCTCAAACTCGTGCAAGCCATGGCCGATTCCTGACTCGTCATTCTAACTCGCCCTACCACAGTCAACTCGTTAAGTGTGTGCCAACCCCTCACCGAGTCTGGATCAGTCAACAAGCCGCCAACGAAAGTCAGCTCTTCAGTGTTTCCATCCCATATGTGGAAGGCTCGGCCCGGAACACCTGCGTGGAGGCCCACCCACCATTGCCCACGGCCCGTGAAGTCTATTAACACCCCGTTTGTTAACACGTCACCGTAGTGGACCCTACGTGGATGGGCATTGCTGTTTATGATCGCCACGTGGATATCTCCATCCAATGTGGCAAAAACCAGGCGCGCGTCATTGATTATGATGCCTGAGACGGCACGGGAGAAGCGGCCGAGCCGGTCGTGATGCTGGGGACGGAAAGTGCGCACGTGGACGCGCGTGTGCAGATCAAAAAGGCGGACAGCACCATCTGCGAAGCCACAAGCAAGGTGACGGTCCGAAAGTGCCAAGCACTGGCACGTGAGGGCGTCTGGGTTGTTGGGGTCGTCAACATCGCCGGGGTCGAAGTGAAGAGTAAAATGAGTTGATGTACGGGTGCGGAAGTTTCTAGCAGTCCGATGGCGGTATATGTATTCCTCTCGCCACGTGTTATGGAGGAGAGGGGTCCGGCCCCAGACATGGTGAGTGAGGCGCTGCCAGAGGAGATCGAAGCGGGAGACTGCACGCCAGGTGGAACAGACCTAGAAACAGAAATAAAACACGACTTAGGCAATTAAACGAAGATGGCCATGCAAGCACGTAGCCTCATGCAGTAACGCTGATAGCCATGATTCAGGAAAGTATATAATTTGTCATGATAGAGGACAATCTTTTTGTTCATAATGCAATTGAATATATATATATATATGTTCTTTAGCACTATAATTCTTTGATTCAATAGTCTTTAGCACAATAATTCTTTGATTCAATAGTCACAAGCACAAAAATTGAGTTACAAATTCATGGTAATGATTTTGATGTTATGAACACATAAACCAATTAGTTTTGTGTTATATGAATAATATACAAACGTCTAATCTCAAAAGAGGGATTAACAGGCCAACAACTTGGTTTCTAAGGTGAAAAAGAGGTGATGATGGGGAAGTCGCAGAAGAGGGAAAGCTTTTTATTTAGTTTGATGATGCTGTAAGACTAGAAGCGAGCGTCACATGTAACGCATATCAGGCAGGCCAGAGAAGGCTGGGGAAAGAGGAAGTGAGAAAGGCGAGTTGTAGAGGTGGAATGGGAGAAGACAGAAATATTTGGTTGGTATTTCAGATGTCGAGTCTGAGAAGCAGCAGTCAGACTTCTAAACAAAGAAATGATGGGACATTGGTATAGCTAGTCTTTTTCCAATGGAGAATGCAATTGTCTTCTAGTGTAGACAGAGACATGTACTGATACAACTACAAAGACCATCTCTTCTGATATACAAGCTACCATCAGGGAGACTATGACACCTCCCTCTTTAATATATTATTGCTTCCAAGAATTTCTTATTATTAAATAGGACAAATTACATTAGATTAATGTATCCATATAATATTATTATAAAACTCGTCAACATAAAATATAGATGAATTTATACACGTAAATGAATATAAAATATAACAATTTACTTGAACTTATAAAAATTATTTATATTTTATTTTTTGGTTCACTTCCCCTTTTAATAAAAATTTCATAATGAAAACTGGCTAGTACATTAATGTACCATGGAATTAATCTCATAATTAAATTCAATCCAGCACAGGCCACAAAATAAGTACACCAAGTACAATGGGACATCTATGCAGAGTCTTTCCAAATGGACAATGATAAAAGAACAAGCAAGAACAGACAGAAATTGAATTAATTTTACCTAAAAAAAGGGTGAAGGACTCCATAAGTAAATTACAAATTAGCAAATGGG
The DNA here is from genome assembly GCA_949677035.1 of Omphalea diandra. NCBI lineage: Eukaryota > Viridiplantae > Streptophyta > Magnoliopsida > Malpighiales > Euphorbiaceae > Omphalea > Omphalea diandra. Next base: position 8,939 of record CATIWR010225123.1, on the reverse strand, counting down.
AGAATCATGCATTTGTTGAGAAACAGACAAAGACCTATTAGCTGTGGTCCAACCACACTGTTTAGATACAAAAATGTATAAAACATAGGATTACAACTTCTCAAGCGTGCTTTCCCTCTCTCTCTCTTTCATTTCCAAGAAAGGGCTGGGCAAAGGTCTGTGTCTCGTTAAAAGAAGCGAATCTAAATCTATATATCTTCCTCTAAGTGACCTTTACTGCTGCTCAGTATTTGTTTGTTTGTTTCACCATCTTCTTCCTTCCCCACCTCTACTACCCATATACATATATTGCCCATTTGAGTTCTAGACCTACAGGATTTGTATATGCATGTACGGATTAACATGGTTTAATTTTTTTCGGGAGATAATATTAATGTTGTAATCTTGTCAATAAATCTTGATCCTAGAAAAAGGATGAGAAAAGAAATATAATGAGTGATTTCCTTAAAACGGTAAGAAAAAATATATACAAAATATACATGGAACATCGAGAGTCATACAAGAAAAAAAACAAAAAAGAAGTCACCAACTGACTCTGGGGTTAAACTGAGCAGCAACGCAGCGAGAAGAACTTATCTGTGAAGTGACAAGGAGACATCAGTTTATAAAACTAGCATTGGGCTCCATGTGCTTTTTGGCATTGCACATGGTGGCTTTTGACTGATCCCACTACAACAAGGAATTTATAATGCAACATCTATTTTTAAAGCCTAATAGAGAGGGAGTCTCACTATTTTAATAATTTCATCCGTTAATTTTTTCCAAGTTCATTGTACTTTGTACTTTTTACTTTGATTTAGTATAAAATTTTCTCCCAAAATTGAATTGATATAGTGATTCATTCAATTTTAATTTAAAATTTATTTTATTTATAATTGAAATTCTACATTTGATATATATAAAATAAAAAAATTCATTTCAAATAAAATGAATTTTGTGTGCAACTTAAATATAAAATTTAATAAATTTTTTTTATAAATATAATATTCTAAATATATAAAATTTATTTGTAAATAAATTTTATAAGGAATCCATTTATAAATGAAATAACTGTTTAGGAAATTTTATGTTACTAATACATCCTTGCATACTTTCTTTTTTTTTTATACAAACTCAACTTGGCCTATTGCTACTTGTAAGAACCAATAAAAAGTTTTGTAATTGTTCTATCATTTTGTCTTTTCATATAACTATTATATATATAAAGTATATCATTGGACAATAACAACCAAAAACTATGGTTTTTGTGGGCCTCATTATGAAAATAAATAACAACTACAAAAGGGCATTTCTTACGTTAAAGAAGCTAAATCTAAGTCTGCACCCATGGAGATCATTGGTTACAAGACAATAAATAGCCCAAATGGTTTGAAGAATTGATATTTGAAGAAAGGATATATAGAAGACTATATTTAGAAATGTTAAATTCCTTTTTTTTGTTTTTTCTAAGAGGCAAAAGAAAGAACTTGTTTTAGCCAGCTTTTTAGCACCTTTCCTTAAATCATGCCATATGATATGAGCTCCAGCACAGGCAAAGTTGCAATGTCTTATCCACATTTTAGTTTAGAAAAGTAACTATCTATCTGGATAGATTTTATAGGAAGTTAAAGAGCCAAGAAAGTTCAGTCAAAAAGGCAATGGGATTCTATAGCTTAGAAAGGATCATGCCAAGAAAGGGAAAGGAAAATGCAAGCCCAAAAAAGCCCTTTTCCTCAAGATATGAAAAGGGCTACAAGAATAGACCATATGGCAAAAATAACCAAACAACTAAAATTGCAAAGAGGAAATCACACAAAACATGAACAAACACCATAAGTTTAGTTAGAAAAGGACCCATCAAAAGCATGCATCTTGCAGTTTTCCCTTGGATGCTCATATACATCCAAGCCATTACCATGTCAGCATTTCTTCAGTTATTGAATTGAAATAGCCATTCCCCCACAAAAAAAAAAAAATCTTAAATCATAATCTTGAAAATCGGATTTTATAAAACTATCGCGTCCTGCAAGTTCCCAAACAGGTCTTTGACTAGACCAAGATTTTGTCCATTCATAGAACACTAGCAGCTGCTGCTAGAGTATGTTATATTCTCTTGCCTACTTATTCTCTGACTAACTGATTAACAAAGGTCATCATCATCATCATCATCATCAAGATTCTCTAAAGAAATCATATCAAACACAATAAACCCAAAATCATTCAATCTAAACAAAACCTGCAGAAATTAACCACTAACGCAGTTAATTCTTGTAGTGAATCATGTAAACACAAAGAACAACACACCTGAAACACATTGGCAAGCGCCTGAGCTGCGGCGAGACGACCAACATTGCGAGAAGCATCAATGGCCACCTGGGCAGCAAGAGCCTCCACAAATGGTTCAGGCCACACCTCGTTAATGGCACGTGGACGGGTCCTTGATGGGCCTTCATATTCGCCCCCTGCACCATAGTAACCACCGCTTCCATTCCCACGCTCAGTACCATTGCCATTTCCAGATGATGATGATGAGGAAGAAGACGAAGACATCAGTTAATCAAATTTATAATATATAAGAAGCGGAAGAGGCTATTCAAAGAAGAAAGAAAGAAAGAAGATATGGCCTGCAAACAAAGAAACAAGGACAAAAAGCCGTAGATAAAGACCCAGATGAGGGTCCCAAGAGAGGGTCTTTGGAAATATATATATTGTGATAATATATACATAATTATTAAAAATAAACTTTAACAATTTATTTACCTATAGATATCTACACTACAGGTTCTGTCTCCACATTTAAAGAAAGATCCCAATATTATTTCCATTAATACTTTTCATTTAGTATTGATGGAGTGCAGAATCCCATATAGAGGAATCAAAATCATCTTCCCATTTAGTATTGATGGAGTAATTTGATTATATAATTTGTACATATATAGATGATGTATGATTGTATATATAATAAATACAGGCATAATCTCAGGTATAACATGACTGTATAGTTGTAGAGAGTCACAAGGCAAGCAGGCAGGCATGGAGTTTGGGAAGGTTTCCCGCGCCCTGCAAAGACGGCGTGTAAGATTCAGAATCTAGAGGTGCCTAGAAGAAGCTCTTGGACAATTGATTTAGCCATAGTGTTTTCAGGTGTTTTGTTACACGTAAAATTTCCTGGGGACCAGCTTTGATTTTCATTGTTTTTGTACTTTCTTTCTCTGCTTTTAAGATGCTATAGTGATTATATTAATTGGGTGTTCCCTTCGGTTTTGATTCTCTTATTTAGACTGTTAAGATTATGGTTAGGAAGAGGAATAAAGATACACGCCATGGGCAATACAGACCTACGCTACTTGGCTTGTGGTGGTTTTGGTTGGGGGGGGGGGGAGGTGTACCTCATCCAAGGTAGTCACACCTGAACCAGGGTTTACTGGAAGCTCACTGGAAGCTAGTGTGTTAAGGTGATATGGGTCGAGGACGCCCCAAATCTTGTCTAATTTCATGTTATATTAATAAAATATTTATTGAACTGAGAAATATTTCAGAAATTTTTATCACAAAGAAAATGATTGAGAAAATGAAATAAGAGAGGGAAAAAATGAATTTCCAGAGTCAAAAAGATTTGGTCTGTTATCAGTATAAGGTCATTAATTAATTTTCACATGCAAAAATTCAACTAATCATGATTTTTATTACTCATAACAAGTTCAGAATTGTTAAACATTAAACTCGATTAATAAGATGAACTAATCAATTACACGGCTATAATATTAAAAGAAAGAAAAATACATCCAGTAGTCTCTGAACTTTGCCTGATTGCATCGTTAAGTTCATATATTTTGATTCATACATATTGATCTTTGTAATTTGTATATATTATTATATCAATGAGTTATGTGATGATAAAAGTAAAGCTTATAAAAAATTTATTAATAACAGTCTAAAAATTTATTAAAATGACATTGTCTTATAAAAAATAATACTATATAATAGATAAAAATTAAAAAATTTTAAATCACAGATTAATTTTACTTATTTTTTACATTTTTTGTGATTTCAATGGAAAAAGTTAAAATATTTTTTTCTATTTTAAATTTTTACCTATGAATTTCTCATCAATTTCAATTTTTTATTACTAAAGTCATAAATATAATAACAAAATTGAAAACTTATATATAATATGAATTAAAATATAAAAACTCAATAATCTAAGCACATAAAATTTAAAAATATCATAAGACATTTTTGCCAAAATTAATATTATATATTACTCCAATTTGTATTTTAGTTGAGAGAATAGCAGGATGAATAAAAAAACTGAGAAGTTTGGAAATAATTTATGGAATGCATAGATACAAAAACTTTGTAGTTTATCTGAATTAATATTATATAATTTTTTTTTAGTATCATAGTCTATTTACATGATATTTTGATTTCTCGATCAATCCAATAATTTTAATTATATTAAAAACTTTGCAGTTAGATTAATTAAACATTCATTTGAAAACCGAACCCATTAACTTGTATGGAAACCTAGTCAGATTAAAGAATAAGAGAGGTTTGGTAAGATTAAGCAATGGGAAGTGATAAAGTTTAGCAATATTGTTTTAGAACCGGATTGCATCATTCAATCGTATCAGTAAAATCAAAAATTGATTAGCAATTTCATTCATTTAAGTGCTAAAAATCTATTACGTAAAAATGATAAAATCACAAAAAAATCGATTAAAATTAGAAAACAATCCAAAATCAAAAAATCATCAAGGATTCAATCTGAAACTACGTCATTTTATGAAAATTTAAAAGTTTTTAAAAATTATACTATTTTACTCAAAATTTAAATTTTAATAAATATTTTTCATTTATTCTATCATATTATATATATATAGATATACAGATTAATTTTAAATATTATTTATATATTGTTTAAATAAAAAAATATCTTATTGAATCAAACTGATTGATTGATTGAACTGACCAAATAAAAACCTGGCCAATTAATTGATTTGATTTTCTATACCATTTTTAAAATATTGTTTAACAATTGGTGGAGCAAAAATATGAACATGAATAGTAATAGGTTTAGCTCACGATAATCAAAGAGAAAGTACTTGATTATTAATATATTAATATATAGAGATGAAAAATGGATTAAAGCTTATGTAAATTTTAACTTGATTGCTCATCTTATAAAAGCTAAACCATATTCTCTATAATTTTAGAAAGCTGCAGAATAGATTGATTTATTGAGATTAGAAGGATTATCCCAAAAAATTTGAACAAAATTAAAGAAAAAATATTAAATGTGCATTATTATTGATATAATAAATATGAATAAGAGAGTCACATAAGACTATATTTGCAAAGAAATAATCTAACTAAAATAAAAATGCTATATAAAAAAAATACTTAATTTATCTAAAACTTGTATTCAATCTAAATTTTTTAGATATATTTTTAGACATTAATGAAATTATATCAATATATTCAAAGAATTAAGAAGAAGAATTGTGGTATTTTTATGTTTAATATAATTGTTTAGTTAAAAGTTAGAAAGATACAACTCATGGATTGAGGTATCTCACACCTCAGTCATGTTTTACACACACACACACATAATCCTGCCCCAAATTGGGTGACTTGATAATGTGGAGGCAAATAAGCACAAGAGGTTGGGCAAAACAAAGCATGTATAGATAAACAAAAGCATGCATGATTTGGGTTGAATGATGGTAAAACTAAGAAGTTTGGACAAAATCAAGCATGAGCTTGATGTCCCTCATGCCTGTGCCCCAGTGACCAGTGCATATGATTTGCGATGATGATTACTTAATCTACAAATTGTTCTATACAATCTGTATAGAAGGGTAGAGAGACTGTAAAATGCAGCAATGATTTATTTGTGTGGTGGCCATGCCAAAGGCATTAGAAAGGAAGGACTTGTCATCTCATGGTACTTTGTGAGCAGGATTATTATTGGGTTCATTTATAATTGCAAATGAGAGGTTATTGCTTTGGGTATAACAACTTGGAAAACCATGCTTGAGTTAGTGGATAGCATTTATGGAGATAAATCTTGAATTTTATTTTTTACAAATTTATTTAAATGTAATGAGATTGCTTTACATATATGTATGTAAGTATAATCAGCACAATACCACATGATTTACAATTGCATTTGCCTAGTGCTGGAGATAAATCTTGAATTTTATTTTTTACAAATTTATTTAAATGTAATGAGATTGTTTTACATATATGTATGTAAGTATAATCAGCACAATACCACGTGATTTACAATTGCATTTGCCTAGTGCTATATAGTATTTTACACGCTAGTTTTGATCAATGTTTTTAAAATTAGATTAAAGATCAAATGGATCAATTATGAAATTTTTTATTTAATTTGATTTAATATGATAATTTTTAATTTTTTAAATATATTTTAAAAATTTAAAAAATAAAATAATAAAAATATTTTTTACTATTTAAATTTTGAATAAAATAGTATAGTTTTTTTAATTTTTTCCACAAAACAAAATAATTTTACATTAAATATGTTTGATTTGATTTTTAGTTTTAGTTGATTTTATTAATTTTAACATTTTAATGATTTATTTTTAATATTAAATTAAATTAAATCATTAATTAATGTTTAATTTTATAATATTTTGAACTCGAACTCCTATGTCCCTATAATTTCTATAAGAAAAAAGTACTACATAATATTTTAAATCAAGATTTCCTTCAAAAAAAAATAAAATCTTAGAATTAATTAGCATGATGATTATATAGGATTAGTCATTAAAATTTTTTAAGAAAAAGGTACACAATTTGGCTAAACTCCCCCAGTCAAAGAAGTAGCAGTATTTTTTGCTCTTTATTATTGAAATCCCAAGGTCAAACCTCATTATTAGACCAAACATCATGTTGATAAACTATAATATTTTTTTTTTTTAGAAAAAAAAAGTTGAATGGAAGAAGACAATTTGGTACAAATTTCCACCCTCCAATAAACCAATCAGCAAATGAAAACCTACAAACACCTATGCTAAGATCTCTCCTCTCCAATCAAGTTTGAGAGCTTCAAAGAAGCTTTTTGACACATGGAAATCAAATAAAAAGACAAAAAGTTAGTACCAGTTTTTTTTTTTTTTTCAACAAAAGTTAGTACTAAATTTTGTTGCTAGAATATTATAAAAATATGCATTTAGCAAATGATAATCACTCCACACTTAAACATCATAGATGTAATTGCACATGTTATATATGTTAATCATTTATCCTTTGCAAAATTTTCTTCTGTAAACAATTATTTGTTCTATGGTAGAATGTTTTTCTGTTTTTTTTTTTTTAACAGAATGATGATAATAACCATTGCTCCCAAAAACACTTTTTCTATCACTCAAAAACAACAGAGGGATTGTGTTTGTTCATTTTTAATTAGTTGTTTTATGTGATAATTTATTTTTTAATTAAATAGATTGAAGTTGAAATTCTAAGTCATAATTTCAAATTCTATAGATGATCTTAGTAACAATAAATTAAAAATTTATTATTGATGTTCAAAAATTTTAAATTTAAATTTATGCATTGTAGATGAAGAACTCATTTTCTGTTTTTATGATTTTTAATAAAATGATACTAATGATCTCCTTCATTGGACTAGAAAAAAAATACAAATCAACAGTTAAAAAATCACAACATGGGAAAAAAATATTTTCATTCTTAAAATTAAAATCATAATTATCAAAATGGAAAACAAACTCAATTATTAACTAAGTTAAACCTTCTCTTTCAATTATTGATCTAATAGTAATAATTATATATTTTTCTTCTCTATTTTATACTTTATTTTCAATAATTAAAAGAAATATCCTTGTTTGTTTTAAATTCTTATTTTAGTTTAAGATTTCTTATTTGTAGAGAAATTTTATTTAGTTTTTAACTTGAGAAATAAATATAGATTTTTTATACAAATGGAAATTAATTATAGAAATTTACTAGCTTTTGTCTAATTACTTTAGTATTTTATTTTAACAAATATTATGTTAAAAAGAGTTATGTAATTAAGTCACAAACTACAAATATTATCTTTAATTCTCGTTTTAATATCTATTTAATTTATAAAGTATTTTGGTGCGTGATTTTGCACTTTTTCTTGAAATTGTGTATTAGTTTAAGATAATTTATACTAATATATATAATCTCTATATTATGATGATTCATGTTTTGAGTACCATTGATACAGCCCTATAACGAGTAAACTATATGAATTATTATATTCATTGTCTACATATTTCTTACTTCTACTAATGCTAGTAAATGATATCAGAACTCATGATTCAAAATCAATAATTGAAACAAGTTTTATTTAAGATGGAAAAATTTGTGCAAGCAAAGGAAAACTATTTTTCGGTCGACAAGAAAAAAAAAATTATGGGGATTTCGAAAGAAATCAAAATGTTTGATGGAGAATACTAATGAATAATGAATTAGTTTGAATCTCATAAATTAATGGTCTAATAAATGAACCATAGAAACAAATTATGATGATGATATTTATTATAAGCTAAAATCTGGACATATATCTAAGTTTTTCTTGGTGTAGCGTGTGCACTTCACTTGTTAAAGAGAAAGTGGGAGATAGAGAGAAAGAGAAGTTGAGATGAAGAGAGGGCAGAGGGTAACACAGAGCTGTCTCTTTTTGACTGGAATGGAAATGGACTTAAAAGAGGATAGGAGAGGAGAGGAGAGTATCTTAGCTTAGGTTAGGTTAGCCTTAGCCTAGCTCTGAGAGAGATGGCAATGGCATGCTTATGTCTTTATAAATGCTTGAGAAGGGAAATTGAAAAGGGTGGTTTGCAAGAGAAGCAAGTACAAGGTATCTGACCTTTTTAGGGTGTACTTATCAGGCTAGTCTACTGTCCTAAATCTGCTAGAATCTATCAGACAAAAAACATGACTGG
>CATIWR010225107.1:0-30070 GCA_949677035.1 Omphalea diandra | reverse complement strand
CTTATGCATGCCACATGAATTTTAAGCTTTTTCAAATGGATGTTAAAAGTGCATTTTTCAATGGAATCATTGAGGAGGAAGTTTATGTTGAACAACCTCTTAGTTTTGAGTCACATTGTTTTTCAAACCATGTTTTTAAATTGAACAAAGCCTTATATCGATTGAAACAAGCTCCAAGAGCTTAGTATGAAAGGCTTAGTTCATTTCTCTTGAAAAATGATTTTAAAAAAAGAAAGGCGGACACCACACTATTTGTTGAAAAACACAAGCATGATAGACTACTTATTCAAATCTATGTTGATGATATCATTTTTGGTGCAACTAATGAGTCTCTTTGTGAGGATTTTGCTAAGTGTATGTCTAGGGAATTTGAAATGAGCATGATGGGAGAGCTCAAATTCTTTCTCAGTCTATAAATCAAGCAAACCAAAGAAGGGATCTTCATTAACCAAGCCAAGTACACAAAGGAAATACTCAAGAAGTTTGGCATGGATGGTTGTAAAGTAGCCAAAACCCCCATGAGTGGTACTATCAAGCTAGATAAAGATGAATCGAGTAAGATGGTAGATGAAAAGAGATATCGAGGTACGATCGGATCTCTACTTTATCTTACTGCTTCTAGGCCAGATATCATGTTTAGTGTTTGTATGTGTGCTAGGTTCCAATCCTCCCCTAGAGAGTAGCACTTAGATGTTGTTAAGAGAATTTTTAAGTATTTTCATGAGACAATTCACTTAAGGCTATGTTATCCTAGGGATTCATCCTTTAGTCTCATAGGATATTTGGATGTGGATTATGTGGGCAACTTATTAGATAGAAAAAGCACTTCTAGGCCTTACGAATTTATAGGAGAATGTCTAGTATCTTGGTTTAGCAAAAAGTAAGTGTTGGTTGCTTATTTATCGCAGAAGTAGAGTATATTATTATAGGTTATTGTTGCACCCAAGTTCTTTAGATGAAACAACAATTGAAGGATTTTGGTAAAGTGATTGATCACATTTCTATTAAATGTGATAACACTAGTGCTATTAATCTTTCTAAGAATCCCATCCAACACTCTAAGAGCAAACACATAGATATTAGACATCATTTTCTTAGAGATCATATGCAAAAGGGTGATGTTGTATTAGTGTTTATTGATCTTATGTATGATTGCTATGTGTGTTGTTTGATAATTGTATGTATTATATTTTCTGTGTGGCATTTTCAATGTGGATCACAATTTTGACTCTTTCAAAACTTATTTTTTCATTCTTATCCTTGTTGACTCATAATTCGCGGTCGCTATTCTGTCTTCACGATTGAGAATTACAAGTCCTAGTCACCTGGCTGTCAAACATCAAATTGCAGTCGCGAGAATTAAGCTCCATCTCGAATTTTGGTCAATAATTCAAATTTTTTACCATTGAAGCACGTATTCCTAAGAAAAATTTGTCTATTACTCACATTTTCTAGAATTCACGATCGCGACTCATGTATTCGCTGACGCGAATTAGGGTAACCGCCTAGACATTTAAGTAATTTGATTGCCAACCGTTTCTACTTCTTCATCAATTCATTTCTAGCTGTTTGCAGAGACTTCAAATGGCTATAAATACCCTTTCAACAGTATTCTCCTCACTTCACTTCCAACATCATTTTTTATCTCTCAAATCTCTCTAAAATCTTCAAATCCTCTTTATCCTTTGAAATGGCTCGAAAAAAGATTTCCACAGCAGACAAGGGCAAGACAGTGGCTCAGCCATCTGCACCACCTGCACTCCACCTCATGAAAGTAATTACTTTGGAAGAGAAAGAAAGGTACAAGGCTAAGGCTTCCAAAATCATCCACCCCAATAAGATTCCTTCTACCTTTATGCTAGAAACCTTGGGTATTAATGTAGAGATTGGTGTTTTCCTCTCCAATCTGGGCTGGAACAAGTTCATCTTTCGAGTTGAACTCAGTTATGAAGAAATTGTGCGAAAATTCATGTGCACAGTCCAATTGAGAAGTAAAGTCGATTCAAGAGCAGGGCAATACGAGTTAGTGTTCTGGGCCTTTGGCGACACTTTTTACATTACTTTCAACCAACTTTCTTCTCTCTTCAATCTTCAAGTTGGAGAAAACATCCCCTTAATAATCTCCGCACTTGATGTTATTTATTCCAAATTTTGATCAAAAATTTCGATTGAAACCAAACATGACCCAAGATCCTCCTTAGCCAAACACATTAAGACCTTACCCCTTTAGATACTCCATCGTATCATCACCTTTTCGGTAAAAGCTAGAGGTGATGGCAACAAGAAAGTATCACAGAAAGACTTGACATTTCTTTTCTGCCTTGTCAAAAATAAACCAGTTCAAATTGGTCGTTATCTTATGGATCAATTGGTCCATATGAGTACCAAACCCAAGTGCCAATTCCTGCTACCTTCATATATCACAACCATTTACTGATTTATAGGAGCACTTGATGAGGAAAATGAGAAATTCCTCACTAAGAAACATATCCCTTCACAAAACTTCTTGGATCTCACCTACCTTATCAATGCCAAGGCTATTCATCCGGACGCCTATGCATATACCCTAGGTGCCATTGGAGCAAAGAAAATAGAGACTTCACAAGCTTTCAAAAGAAAAAGACTAGCTATTAAAGAAGGAGCTCCATCCATCCCTTCTCAGCCAAAGCCTAAGGCTAAACTCTCCCTTGCAACCATCAATAACAAGCTTGACAGGTTGATGAGGATGATGAAAAGGAGATTTTTGTTCCTATCTCATTTTCATAGTGATATGGTCGATTTGCAAGAGAAGTTGGGAGTCCCCCCTTACCATCTTTCAGAGTTCACAGAGTTTGATGATACTCAAGAAGAAGAAGGCAATGATGATGTTGAGGATGGAGATGAGGCTAAAGGTGAAGATCAGGGTAAAGATGAAGACTTTTATGGAGATGATTCTCCTACTTTCTAGTTTAGGATCTCTTTTATATTTTTCTTTTTTGCAAAAAATGTGATCCCACAACTTATTTCCAAGTTTATTTATATATATATATATATATATATATATATATATATATATATAAAGGTTATTTCTCTGCTGAAATTTTATGTTATGTGCTTATTTTACTTCATTTGTTTATGCATTTGCTCCCTATGTTTACTTAACTACTTATGCATGTACCTTTTTCCCTTATGAACCCTCTTTTTGATCTTGCCAAAGGGGGAGAGATAGGAAGAATCTAAGTCTAAGGGGGAGAAAAAATAACTTGTAAATTATAGCATAAGTTGAGGGGAGCATCATACTATCATACATAGGATTTTTTAGAAATTTCACTTTGAATGATTGAATGCCACACTTAGGAAATTTCATCTTAAATATTCATTGAATCATATTACACTCTAACTTCACATTTCTGCATTATTTTTCCCTTAGGATCAATCTAGGTTGTCAAAATAAAAAAAGGGGAGATTGTTTGACTAGATCCTAAGTCTTAGACCTGTTTTGATCTTGACAAAGGAGATTGATCATGTCTAATGTTTCAATTAAGTGTTGTTTTGCAAAAATTAAGTTAGATTTTATTTGGAAGTTGGAAGGATTGCATAATCTTTTGCTACTCATTTTCTTCTCTTCTTTATAAGATTGTAAGTGTTAGGTGTGAGCATTAAATACCAAGCGTAAAGGTTGTAGTGTAAGCCTATGAAAACACTCAAGAGAGGTTGTTGTGTGAGCCTTAAAAACACATAGTGTAATGATTATTATGTGAGCCTTGAAAACACAAAGTGTAAAAGTTGTTGTGTGAGCCTTAAAAACACAAAGTGTAAAAGTTAGGTATAAGCTTAGAAACACCATTCTGAGTTAGTGGAACACTTAATTGTAGAGAATTGGGGAGTGGACGTAGGGCCGATTATACTCGAACCACTATAAATCATATGCCTCATTTTCTTCAATTCTCCATCCCTTACTCCTAATTTTTTTTTATACACAAATTCAATCTCCCCCCCCCCTTTTTGGTGCCTAGGGCCAACAAAGAGTATCTGACTGCCTCCTAATATTAAAGCTGCCAATGCCCAAAATGTTGTTACCCTATATCTGACAGTGAAAGATATAGTTTTGTTGGCACAATGCTAGCTCAAGAGAGTAGGATAGGAAATGAATGCTTAAGAGGGTAAGATAGAAAATGAATACACAGTGTACTGTCTTAGCAAAAAGTTGTTGTCTTATGAAAAGAAGTATAATAAAGTGGAGAAGACTTATCTGGCACTACTTTATGCAATGAAGTAACTAAGACACTATTTTCAGTCATATTTTGTGGAAGTGATTTCGAATCTTGACCCAATTAAGTACTTACATAAGGCCCCTTCCATGACTAGAAGTTGGACAAAATGGTTGATCTTATTGGCTGAATTTGATATTAAATATATAGCCAATAAGGTGATCAATGGTTAGACAGTTTCAGAATACTTAGCATAACAACCTATCGAAGAAAGGGAACCTGAGATTCCCCAGTTCCCAGATGAAGGGTTAGGAATAATTGAGCCATAAGGAAGGAGGGTGTACTTCGATAGAGCTATAAATAATAAGGGGGCATATATAGGGGTGGTTATGATCTCGCTAAAAGTAGAGCTCTTTCCTGTGGATAAGAAGCTTGATTACATGGTGACTAACAATATGGCTGAATGTGAAGCATGTGCACTAGGGCTTGAACTCCTAAAGCAAATAAGAGCTAAGACAATAAAGATATTTAAGGACTTATTATTGGTTATTTCACAGGTAATAGAAGAGTGAGAACTAAAAAAAGAATGCTTAAGTCCATACTTTAGAGCATATAAAAAAGTTGGCATAGAATTTTTAGAGTCATATTCAATTATCTGCTAAGAGAAAAGAATGTAATGGCTGACGCTTTAGCCACTTTAGTCTCCATTTAGGATAGTCAAAGGTAATACCTATGCAACCATTGATCACACTTCGATCTAGGTCCCGTATTACACCAGTAAGGGGGTGATGCATGTATCAGTAGAGAATTGTCCATGGTATTTTGATATACAAAGGTATTTGGAAAGTGGTGAATACCTGTAAAAGGCTAGAAAGAAGGATAAAGATGTGATCCAAAGGTTATCTTTATAGTTTATGGTTTATGGTGGGGTAACGTACAAGAGAATGCCCAACGGAGTACATTTATGTTGTACTGTAGAGAAAGAAGCTAACAGGGTCATGAAGGTGGTGTATGCAAGAGTTTGCATACCCCATATGAATGAGAAAGTGTTAGTAAGGAAGATTCTGAAACTTTGATACTACTGAACCCCCATGGAACATGATTGTATTTGAAAGGTTCAGAGTTGGCATGAGTGTTAGGTTCATGGTGATCTCAGTCATCTGCCACTAACTGAGTTAGAGAATTTCACCTCACCTTGGCCCTTTGTGACATAAGGCATTGATATAATCAAAGAAATTGGGTCGATGTCTAAAAAGGGGCATAAATATATTGTAGTAGCAGTGGACTATTTCTCAAAGTGGGTAGAGGCTGAAGCCTTCGGTATGTTAGGAGCAAAACAGATGTCACGATTCATGGAGAAAAACCTCATTTGCTGCTATGGTGTGCCACACCATATTGTTACAGATAATGGTTTTCATTTCCAAGCGAAGGTTAAGGTTATGTTGGAAAATACGTAGTGGTCCACCAAAAGTCACCACCTTATAAACTGTAGGCTAACGAAGTAATGGAAGCAGCCAATAAGAACATTAAGAACATTTTTACCAAGATAGTTAAAATGTATAAAGACTGGTTAGAGAAGTTACCACTTGCCTTGTGGGGTTATTGAACTACGACAAGAACGTTGACTAGGATGACATCGTGCTCTTTCGTATATAGGATAGAGGCAATATTGCTGATTAAATTAGAAGTAAAGTCCCTAAGCACCAATGGATAAGAAATAGATTTCAATAGCTTGCTCTATTGGAAGAAAAGAGATTGAAGGCCTTGTACGATGTTCAGTTGTATCAGGGTAGGATGGCCCACTCATTTAATAAGAAAATCAAACCAAGCATGATAAAGGTTGATGATCTAGTGTTGAATGTAGTCCAACCGTAGACTTAGGATCCTTGAGGAAAGTTCAAGCCAAATTGGGAAGGTCCCTATGTGGTAAAATAGATATACTCAAGTGGTATGGTGAATTAGTATATATGAATGGGAATGAATTCATGGAGTTGGGGAACTTAGACTGGTTGAAGAAATATTTTATATGAGGTATGAGAAAAGTAAAATAGTCTGTTAAGTGAAAAACCCAAAAAGACGACTTAGGCAAAAATTAGGGCATAAATAAATAAATAGAAAAAGAAAAAAGAAAAAGAAGAAGAAAGAGCTCGCTAAGTCAAAAACCCGAAAGCACGGATTAGACAAAAGTTAGAGCATAAAAAATAAACATAAGAAATGCAAGCAAAAGTTGAGAAAGTACGATCGACCATTAAGTGACCATTAATAAAATAGTTGGACTGTGATGGGGAAGACAAGGTTGAGTGAGTGAAGGGCCAACGAGACAAAGCCACTGAGCAAAACACTTGGATCTTCTAATGTGCCAACATGAAAAGTAGAAGTTATATGCCTAATCAATGTGTAATATGCAAAATGTAAATGATATGTGTTAAGCATAATACTAGAAAGGGGTACATTTCTACAATTAAAGTGAATTTCTCATACATGCTTTTGAATAGGTAGTAAATAAAATAGTATTTTATGTGGAAGATTATTGTATACTATTTGTCAATCTGATGCATGTAGTTTTAAAGGTCATGTAACCATGCCATGTAGTCCGCGTCGTTGTCAGGATGAGAGTCACAACTAGTGTTGTGACATCCCATTTACTAATCATTCTTGAAGTAGGTGCATGAACTCTTTCATAAGACATGGAATACTAAAGTGACACAACATCATTGAAATTCTCTTATGCTACCCATTGTCATTAAAAGACCTTCCTTCAATTTTTTTTCACACTATGTATTTTGTTTTACAACATAGTAACTATTTACAACAAAATATATATGACTAAACAAGCCAAAATACTAATAGACTGCATATTATCCTAACCTCTATCAGACTGCTAGATAACAACCTCAAAATGCAAACTAGATGTAATCTGTAGTCTACTTTTTCTGGAAGAAAATTTAATGCAAATGAGTGAGCTTGCATACTCAGTAAATAAACACATAATGATACTTTAATTACAAATAACATAACAAACATTTAAATATAAATAACTGATCATTATATCCATGCACGAAATAAAGAGTTCTTACTCTTTAATACCACACAAGCTATCAAATGTTATTGCCACACAAGCTATAGATATCATTGTCATATAGACTATCAAATATTATTGCTACATAAGCTATCATATATTATGGCCATATAGGCTGTAGATATCATTGCCACATAGGGTATTAAATATTATTTCCACACATGCTATCATATTTAGTTGCCACACAAACTATCAAATATTATTGCCATATGGGTTATCATATATTATTTCCATATAAACTATAAGATTTTGTTGCGTGCTTAACAACATAAAGTATTAGTCTTTCAATAAATCACCTATAAATCTAAAAAAATTCAAGCAATATAACAACTAATAACAACACCCATAAACCTTGGCAAATCATATCATAACATACTTTCATTGTCAAGTCATAATTCATCAACATCTCATGAAAGCACATAATTCAAAAGTATAACAATCCCATCATCAATGCATTCATCAATACCATCTCATTAGCAATCATATGTTTAGTACCATTAGCTATTTACTCACCTCCTCCTTCAAGCTATTAAGTCGTAGAAGGTCCCGACATATTATTATCTTCAATGTCTTTAGGAACTATTTCAAGGCACCAAATCAATCCATGATGATAAAATAAGATTTATCTTGTTATACATATATGCGCTAGTAAAACATCATGAACTTAATAGGTTGTTTAGATAATTACTTTTGCCTCACAAATCTAAATGACATGATTCTTTTTTTTTTCAATTAAACTAGACATATATGGGTATAACATATCCAAAATTCAGTACAAAATATGCACTACATGGTTTATGGTCAATTTTATAAAATTGTCCTTTTTTAGGTGCAATTATACACTAAACAGTCCTGTAAACTTAGTCATATCTCAAACCATAAAAGTCCAATTGAAAAACAGATTTATATCCATTAGTTAAGATATAAATGAACATTTTTTTAATGTTTCACACATGCACCAGTTCAGCTTCTAAGTTCCTCAAATGAAATTATCAATCTCAGACTTTTTAGACATGAGCCATATCTCTTAGCACAAAAAATATCAAGCAAAACTCCTTTAAAGACATTTAAATAAGATATAATGATACAACGTTCATATTTTGAACCTCACTAATTCCCATTCTAACCCCACAAAGTTATAGGAAAATAGAATTAAAAGCTGACCATGATTCAACAACAACCAGTCACAATCAAGAGGCCATATCTCTTCACACACAGCTTATTTAGAAAAAACTATTTTACAGGAATTTAGATGAGGCATAAAACTATAACTTTCATGCTTGAACTTTGCCTAATTAATCTTCTAGGGTTATGAAATTGCGGGTACAATAGTCTGCTCTGAAAATAAAATTAAAGGAACTTCTCCTCATGTATCCTAACAATAATTACTTCATAACTCCCACTATTTGCTCATGATTAACATGATATGAAAGAGAAATTTCATGGTAGAACAAATATGAAATCACATATCTTTCACCATAGCTAGAAAACCTTAAAATTCTTCTTAGTTAACTTAGTTCTTCTTCCTTTCCTTCTTCTTCTTCTTCTTCTTCTCCTCATTTCTTTCTTTCTTTCTTTGCCCTCTTCCTTCTGTTGCACCTCCTCACATTTTTCCTCTTTAATCTACTCCTAATGGAATAAAAATTCCACAATGTATACCTACCTAATAAGACAAAATCATGGTGGTTTGGTCCTATTAGTTGGAAGCTCAATTTTCCTCTTTTAGCCCCTCTTCTTCACTCCTTCAATGCCTCTATCAATCTACTAAACCATGTATGCTCTTTATGTTTTTAATAAGTTTCAAAATACCATTATTTAAAATACTATAATATGCACACAACATATGACCATTTGTTATGCCACTATGCAGACATCATATTCATATTCAAATGCAATAATGTAAGTGTTATTGTCATGTGATGCATATATTTAAATATAATATAATTAAAATGCATATGATTTAGGTTGAAGATGTGATGCATATATTCAAATATAACATAATTAAAGTGCATATGATTTGGGTTGAGGATGTTATAAGTGTAGAAGTCATAGATGTGGTGGTTCATCCATATAGCCTCACCTCTATCCAAAAAGTGTTGGGATAAAGGACCCTCTACAAATGAAGGTATGAACTGCATCTCAAACTGAAGAGTGCTGAAATGGCAATGCGCACTGGTCAGATCATAAAACGTGCCTGAAGCCAGGGTAGAGAGAATGACACAATCCCTATACATCATCAGGATAATGTGCGATAGATTCTACCATGGACAACTCCAACAAATGTTAGTGACAACAATAGGGGACATTCACTTCGTCCACTTAGCCCTGGACTTGTCAAGCGATAGTTTAAATGAAGTTGTGAGTAGTAAAGCCTTACATCTATAGTCGAGGTAGCCAATAATCCTAATCTCTCTTGAAGCCATATTTGAAAAAGAAAAAAAAGAAGGAGAAAGAAAGATAAAATAAAATATGCTCATTAGGTTGAAAACCCGAAAGGGTGATCTAAACAAAAATAAGTGGCCTGTTAAATTGAAAACTATAAGGGCAATCCAGACAAAAGTTAAGGCAATAAAAAAAGCAGAAACACTTATAAGGAAAATTATTGTAAGAAAAAAGAAGAAACACATACAAGGAAAATTGCTGCAAGGAAAAAAAAAAAAAGAAACACATACAAGGTAAATTACTATAAGAAAGGCTTACATGTAGCAATAGTGGACTCTCTGTAAAAAAATACTAACGCCAAAAGCCATTATGTCCAGCCCACAATGGTCTCACCCAAGATCATTAGTATAGGGTTCCTCCTTGACTGAGCTCCCTTCAAGAGTGACAAAATTTGCATATCAATCTCCCCATCGTCTCTCTGTAACAAGTTCTTACCCATCAAGATGGCTGCTGCAATACAAGTTTGACCCACTTGAGCATGGCCTTTAAAGGAGAAAAAAGTGATGAAATAAGCCATGAGGATTTTTCCCTCGCCTAACGTGTGCTCGAGTACCTCCTCATGCCACATATCAAATAGCTCCACCATTTTTTGAACATGTGGGTAATCTAACTAAGGCAATATGATCTAGTCTGTAGCTATGACACGACGTTTGAGAATGACACCAAACTCCTCTAATAAAGGACATATCTTTGTGTCCTTGAAATGAAAAGTATTAGTAAAATCCCACAAATTGCAAGTAGCCTGCAAAAAATGTGTCAAGACAGATAAAAGAAAAGTAACGAAGTGCAAAAAAATCCATCCATGGTAAGTTGAGCCAGTTTTAGGGTGGCAGTGACCTTAGGAAGGTTTTTGACATGGTTTGGGGACTCAAAGTAGCAAATGAGAAGTGCAGGTTTGAAGTGGGTTTTTGTAGTAGGGAATCAGGACTATAGGGCTATCAAGGCTTCACAGCCCTCTTGGCCAAGTTTGTATAGCCTTTCAGCTATGTTGTACTGACCTTAGCATAGGTTATAAAAACTTCACTTCCTGAGACAAGTCAAGCAGCCTCTTCTTCGTGTAATTGGAAATTGTTCCATATAGCACATCTATAAAAAGGGTGATAACACATGTTTAAAGATACACAATAGAGGCAAAGAATCATTTTTTTATAATGCTAAGTCAAAATATCAAAGTTTGATCAGACGTCACCTCAATCTTAAGCAAACATCTAAAAAATAGGGCTTTCAAATCACCCAATAAATTGTATAATAATGCAAAATAATAGCAAAATGTTTTGTACTAAAAGGGAAAAAGAAAAATGTCTTAATAGCCAAGTAGGAAAAAAAGGAGGGGATCTCCATGGCTCAGCTACCATCATTCCTAAAAAAGGTCACCTCAAAATCCTCAGCTCTGCCATCTATGCCATAAACCTGTGTTTCATAGTTACCTAAGTCAAGGCCTCGATCTCCGCCTCTGCCTTTGTAAGACATTGATCCCTCTTTCTAATCTCATGATTCTAGCGCTAGATCGTCTCCTGTAAGAAACATGAGGGTTAGGATAAGCAAGATACAAAACATATGGCACGCAAATCATAAACATGCATGTATGCATTGTCTTCTTTTCTCTTACCAATATGCAGAGAAAGAATCTACTATTCACGACCCTCTTCAAGACAGTGATAAGGTCAACCATAACCTCAGCCTAGACATAAAAAACCTATAAGAAGGGGAGAAAAGCATTCTTAGAAATATAATTTTTTATGAAATCAAGATAAAAGAGCTTAGAGAGTACTTATATGACTGGTCTTAGCTGGCTTGGATGTATAGATAGACTAGGTGATCTGAAGCAATATCATAGATCTAGTCAATGAAGTCAAGGAAGACTCCACCGGACCGTCCAATATAAAAGCGATTGCCTACCACTACAGGCTTCATACCACCTAACGAAGATTCGCAGGCCTATTTGTGACTCTAAACAACAGGAGCACTAGATCCAAAAGCAAGAGTTGTAGGTCTCCATAATAGTACCTCAACCCATATGTTGTAGAATAATCCCCTCATTAGGTGCATAATGAGGGAATAGCCTAATAGTTGCCTCTAATAAAGGAAGGCTCCCTAAGAGTGCCTCTACCATCCTAGACTTATAAGGAATATTGGCAGATGATAACTGCTCATCAAGCATGTAATACAGTGCTGCCACATGCTCTACACCCTCAAGATCCCTCACCAGACATGTTGCTCCTCTAGGCCCTAGCGCTAGCAAAAAATGCGCTATTTAAGATACCACTTTTGGAGGGATGGCCCTACCATTAGATGATAATAACAGGAAATAACCTCAGCCTTTGCCACCTCTAATGGCTATATATGTATGAGACACTCTAGTCGAGGTGTAGCTGTAATGAAAAAAATAAACAAAAAGAAAACACACTGTAAATAAGATTAGATGGTAAAGATAAATTATTATGACTCATATAATTGTATTTGTATAGGAAGAGTACTTGGTCCAATGTGATCGTGTTCAGGCAGTGCGCCTGGTGACAACAAATGAGGGTAGCCCTATCCACATCATCTGTAAGGTTTAGCCCCTCAAGTAGGCCATTCTCAACACCTCATACCTATTAAATAATAATGACATAAATTTCAAAAAATAGTAAAACATGGCTGAAACACAAAAAAGAAAGTCAGGAAATACTTACGATAAACACCCTCGAAGCATTGTACATGTATCCTTTGCCTCGGGAGCATTGGTCAATGTAATGGTAAAGGTATGCCAGCATCGCGGATCCCCAGTCAAAATGGTGCAGCAGGCCCAGATCCTTTAGCATAGGCACCAAGCAAAGCTTAGCCATACTAGAAGCACTCAAAAAACAGCACTAGATAGGGCGCATAGTAAGAAGTAGCGTGCATGTTGATCAACCACATCGGTCGAACTATCATCAGTGACCCTAGGTGCCTCAGCTTGAATGTTTGACCTCGCCACAATCCTACTCCCTTTAAATTGGGGAACATAGCTGAGGATTCTCAATAAATAGTCCTTCTAGGGTACTAGATAATGCATGCTAGAGTCGGTAAGTAAAGGAATACCCACAAACTGCAACCTAATAACGAATGCAAAGTCCTTAGGAGTGATCATGACCTCACCAACCAAGGGCAGATGGAAGGTGTGGGTTGTATCCATCAATCGCTCCAATAATGCATGATCATCGATGAGTCAATCCTTAATGCCTCCACTGATACATTTGTAAAAAGGTCCAGATCTTAGTCCCCTCTAGGTAGGTTAGAACTAGTGGGCATAGAGTATGACGCTACTCCCTAATAGGACCCATAGTGCCACCTCATTTCTCGAAGGTGATGATCCCCTACAAAATAAAAGAGTCAATGAATGACGAAATGTATAGGCATATGTAGATTTTTGCATGATTATCGAAGTCCAAAGGCAAAAAGGTGGTAAATCTTGCCCACTAGAGTTCATCTGTAAGTTTTTAGGGAAATTACAAAGTTAATTTTCTCAAAAAAATCTAGTATTTAGAGACAAAATATCGCCACATTGGGGAATTTGCATAAATAATGAATTATTTACCCAAGTATGTACCCTAATTACCTATGAATCATTTTATAAATTAATTTTAGTTTTTCTTTATGTAAGTTACAAAATAAAGCCTAAGGTACACGAATTATGGCAACTAACTAGATTATAAGCAGTAACTAAATTCCACAAAAAATAAAAGGTAAGTGTCCTATAAATTACCTCTAAAGATTTTATAATCTAACATAATGTTTGCAGGCCAAAAGTAAGTTTTAGAACAGTGCCTAAAATTTATAAGTGACAAGGTGCACAAAAAATAAAATTAAATGAAAGGAAAGAAAAAGATAACACCTATTGCTCTCAAGGTGGCTCTTGCAAGATAACGATATAGATTGCAGACCCTCAATGTGTTGCCCTCCAGAGGAAAGTTGAACAAAATCATCTTCATGGTCGTGCCCTTTAATGGGCTTACCTACGTGAATCCCCACTGGGATTGCAGTTGGTTGCTCTAGGGTATCTAGGGTAGGGATCTCCTCATCGGGGAACTCCTTCTGAATGTCAACTATCTCGTCATCATGAAACCTGACTATAGCAATCGCCCAAAAAGCTAAGGAAACCTAAGAACTAAGTCTGAAGCTTTGATAGAAGAAATGAAGAGAGAAAAGAGGAATAGTGCAAATGAGACAAGTCATTTTTTAGGGGCTTACATCGTGGCCTCTGGCTATATAGCTCAGGTAGGGCTATACAACCCACGAAGGCTATACTTCCCACCCAAATTATAAAAATACCCCTAGCTTCCTAATGAGCCCAAAAGCATTAAATTTACCAAAATAAACTTCAATGACAAACTTGCCCTTTTGAGGGCTTGTTAATATTTCAAAAAAGAACTTCTTTCTGCCAAAAGTGGCAAAACACAAAGAAGCTCTTCCTATAGCATTTGGGCTCAGACCCATTACCTTGGGAAAATAATAGACCCCCAAGATAGCTAAAAGGGTTGCAATAATAAGCATTTAGTTTTACAAATGCTGGAAAAGCTTGAATGACATAAGAGTCACCCAAGAGGCATCCTTGAGATAGAACTATCAGTTAGAATGACTAAAGCACCCACAGAGAAGTGCAAGGGCATCAACTACTGCAAATAAGCTAATTATCCAATATTAAAACACCTGGTACCTACCAAAGAGCTGTCAGAACCACTTCAAATACATGTTAAAAAGCTGTTGAAGAGCTATCAAAAAACACCTAATACATGCCAAAGGGCTATTAAAAGGCAAAATTCAACCTTGGTACTTGCTAGAAGGCTGCCAAGAAGCTTTATACTTGCTAGAAGGCTACCAAGAAGCTTAGTACCTACTAGAAGACTGCTAAAGAGATCAACTCCAGTACTTGCTAGAGTGTTGTTTGAAGGTAAAATTCAATTTTAGTACTTTCTAGAAGGTTGCCAGGAAGCTTAATGCTTGCTTGAGGAGCTACTAAGAAAATTATATCCTTTCATATCCTTCATCCGGTGTTTCAGTTAATAACTAATGCTTTGTTATGTCTTGTTCAATAATCACTTCTCAAATGATGTTTTTTAAGCCCTATAAAGCAAGGGGTAAACTGTTACCACTAGATTTTGGATCTTAAGATGTAAGCCTAATTATGAAAATCACTAAATCAATTCCTTAGAATGCAAAGTGAATTGCTAAAGGAAGAGATTAGAAGTCCTAGGATGCCTTAGAAAAGCCTAAAACCAAACCCAAGACCAAACCTAAGATCAAACCTAAGGCAACCTGCCAGCCTTGATAGGCTATAAAACCCATCAAATAAGGCAATACAACCCATTCTAAAACCTTAAACTTGAGAACCTTTTGGAAATGGTTACCCCTATAAATCTTAGGGCTCCATAACCCTAATAGAGGGATGTACAACCCATTATTGGTTGTATAACTCATATGCAAACCCTAATTCTAGGAAATTCATCTCTCTCTCTATGATTGGACATGTTCATGGTGCAAATAGGACCATTTATGGCCCTATGCACTCACCTTAACACCTATAAATACCCTTTTATTTAAAGAGGGAGATGAGGCTTGAAAACCCTAAGGTTACTTTGCCAAAATTTTTTCTCAACTCACACTTAACACAAAAAACCATAAAACCCCAACTCACCCAACACAGTTAAAGGTAGAATTAGGTCTTTCTCTTCACATTTTAAGCATTCCTTAAGCATTTTAGAGGATATGGAACACCTTGTGAGCCTTTGAGGGCATTGAAATATACAAAGGCATCCAAGACCCCTATTATCCATCTTCTTCTTCCCTTTCTTCATCTTTTTTGTATTTTTAAAAACCTAAGATTTAGGGGTCATACAACCCACCATTATGGGTTGTATAGCTCAAGTTACATAGACACAGTTTTGTGAAACCTCTTTTCTCCACATCCAGATTTTGGTTATCCAAGGTATTCTTTTATGTTTCTTTATCAGTTTAGTGGTAGAATAGGGCAAGGCTAGATAGTTAAGGACCCCTATTCACTTCACAAATGGAGTTTTAATAGGTTTTGCAAAGGTTTTCATGGTTTTTGCTATCTTAATGTTCATGCTCTCTAACGTGGATCCAATGATGATTTCAGTTTTGTTGTTAATCACTTTAAAGTAGTGACTAATTAAAGAACTTGAGATTCCAGTGACCTTCAGAGTCTTTTTTTTAAGGGTTTTATTTGTATTAAGAAATATGTGAATATTATTTTAGTTATATGATTCCCCTTTCGATTTACATTCTAACCCTCCTTTATCATTAGTAGTGTTATGGATGTCATGTTCTTTTAGAGCTACATAGGGTGAGGATTTATCAATCCTGGGATCCTTTTTATGATGAGATTTTACCTTAGGCCATTCTACATCTTCTAAATGCCTTACATTGCATGTTCTCTTCTTTTCATGCTCATGATTTATGCATTTCTATTTCTATGTGGAAATGTGATATTATAAACTTAGATGCATATCTAGGCACCTTTTGCATGAAAGAGATGGTAATATATGTTATATTCATTTTTTATGCTTTGAGTTTATTTGATTTGTTTATACTTGTTTCATGTACTAACTTACTATTCTTTTGGTATAGATGTTGTGTTAGAGGAAGACCATAAGTCGGTCTCAATGGTCACCCTATGTGGTCATGAATGATGGATGAATGAATATCTCCATATATCATGATGTATGACCCCTACCCTTATTTGATGCTTAAGTATGGATGATTTGATATGTGAATGATGAATGTATGAAACCCCATTATAATGATGCATAACCCTCACTCCCTCTTTAATGTTTGAATATGGATGAATGGATGACAATGCATCCTTATCCCCTTTTCCACGATACATAACCCTTTACCCCTTTTGAGTTGGTATATTGATTTACCTAAGTGGACTGCATTTAGATGAATGTTTAGGGGCATAATTGGACTAATGAATAACTTGATTAAGATATTAAAAGTGAACCAAAGATGCTCAAAGGTCGGATTCCAATATCTGGGTTATATGGGGGGTGTCTAACCTCTTTCCTAAGTCGTATCCAATTTTCAAACCCAATCTCTGATAGGGTAAAGACGAAATGGGCCTTCTAATTAACTTAGCTTAGGTTTAGATTTTGCCTTCCCTAGATTCTTATATGGACCAAAGTCAAGTGGTAATTCCACATTTCACTCAGAGGTGATACTAATGTTTTATCTCACCGTAGTCCCTTATTGACCATAACTTTGGCAAAGAGGCTTTTATCTTGTGTGAAGCCTTGAGGGTCCCTTATTGATCCAAATCATGTGCCATGATTAGGGGTTATTACTAATGTATGACCTCATCTTCTCGATCCCTCGATGATCGATAAAGGTAGGAGTCGTAAGCAAGATTCCACTAGTTTGAGTGAAACTCAAGGTGCTCGCAGAGAGTGTTTGTAAAGGTATGTTCTTTATTTTTTTTGTTTCTAACCATGTCAGATTTTAAAGAAGTAGATGAAGATCTTAAATAGGGCCTTACATGAAAAGTATGGGAGACATATTGAAAGAATTACAAAGAGACATGCAAGACATAAAGGAATGCATGAGAAGTGTGGAGAGAAGCCAAACCACCACCAACAACTCCAATATCACAAAGACAACCTTAAGGCAAGCTAAATAAGGCAGGTGGAATCGACGACAATGATGAAAATTAAGAATCCATAAATGAGAACCAACAAAAACGTGTAAAGCAAGATATCAACTTAAGAAGCATAAAGATGAAAGTCCTAACCTTCCAAGGTAAAAATGATACCAATGCTTATCTCTCATGGGAAATAAATGTAGAACCAATTTTTGAATGCCATAATTACACCGAGGAGAAGAAAGTAAAGCTTGCTATTATAGAGTTTATTGACTATGCACTTGTTTAGTGAGACTAAGTAAAGCTTATTAAAAGGCGAAATGATAAAAATCCAATCTCTAAATGGGAAAAGATGAAAAAGGTAATGATAAATAGGTTCATTCCTAACTATTATTATAGAGATTTGCAAAACTATTTGTAAAGACCTGTTCAAGGTTCTAGGAGCGTAGAGGAGTATTACCAAGAAATGGAGATGACCTTAATCTATGCCAACACAGAGGAGGAAAAAGAGCAAACAATGACTCATTTCATTAGTGGGCTTAACAAAGAGCTTACTAACAAAGTGGAATTGCAACCATGTGTTGACCTTGAGGACATGTACCATATGGCCCTAAAGATGGAAAGACAATGAAAGAGGAAGATTTCTAAGCTCAATTCCTCAACAACTAAATGGAGAAAAGATTGAAGAGGACCCAAAAAAACCAACAATAGGCCTAAAGCTTAATTCAACAAAGGTGTAAACGAAAGAGGTGAACCCATCAAAACTGAGCCCATTAAAACAAGTTCTATTAATTGTTTCAAATGTTAAGGGCGAGGACACATGGCTAGAGATTGTCCAAATGAAAGGGTGATAGTGCTTAGGGATGACGAGTATGATAGTGAAGATGAAGACTATGAGACCAATCCCAAGATGCCCCCAATTGAATATGCTAGTGATAATGAGGAAGTCATTAGAAGTGTAAATAATAAAGAGCTTTTAGGTGCAAGGTGATCTTTGAGTGCACAAGTTAAAGCTAAAGACGAGCAAAGAGAAAACCTCTTCCATGCAGGTGTAAAGTACAAGGCAAGGTATATTATTTCATCATTGATGGGGGAAGTTGTACCAATGTTGCTTCTACTTATTTGGTAGAAAAACTAAACTTGTCTACTCTTAAACATCTTAAACTTTATAATCTACAATAGGTAAATAAATGTAGGGAGGTTAGGGCTACAAAGCAAGTGCTTGTATCTTTTTCTATTGGGAGATGTATTAATGAGATCTTATGTGATGTGGTACCTATGCATGCTAGTCATATTCTGCTAAGGCATCCATGGCAATTTGATAGAAGGGCTAAGCATAATGGGTACACTAATAAATATGAATTTGATATGGATAGGAGACATATTGTACTTTCTCCTTTATTTCCATAAGAAGTGTATAAAGATAAAAAAAAATTAATTAGAGAAAGAATGTGCACAAAAGAAATAAATGCACAACAAAAAGAGAGCAGTGAGAAAACCATAGAGGAGTATGAGAAAATAGAGGAAAAATGAGAGATTAGAATGGATGCACAAAAGAAGAAAGAGGCAAATACAAAAGGAGAAGGTGTGAAAAAAAGCTTCTAGGCAAAAGAGAGTGAAGTGAGAATAGCTTATTTAGCCCAAACACCTATGATTTTGATGTTGAACAAGGAGGCATGTTTTTCTACTAACCACTTAATTGTTTTTTTACCTAGTGTTTTTATTTCTCTTTTCAAGGATTATGAAGACTTGTTTCCCAAATAGATGCCTAATGGACTACCACCTTTAAGAGGGATGGAACATTAAATTGACTTTATTCTAAACACTTAAATTCCAAATTGACTAGCCTATAGGAGTAATCCTGAGGAGACAAATGAGCTTCAAAGGCAAAGTGATGAGCTAATGGAGAAAGGCTTGATAAGGAAGAGTATGAGTCCTTGTGTTGTTCCTATTTTACTTGTTCCTAAAAAGGATGAAACTTGGAGAATGTGTATTGATTGTAGGGCAATAAATAAGATAACTGTTAAATATAAACATCCTATTTCCAGGCTTGATGAGTTATATGATGTTAACATATTTTCTAAAATTGATCTTAAAAGTGAGTATCATCAAATTAGGATGGAGAGGGAGATGAGTGGAAAACTACTTTCAAAACAAAATATGGCTTATATGAGTGGGTGGTTATGCTTTTGGGTTTAACTAATGCACCTATCACTTTCATGAGATTGATGAAACATGTTGTGGGTGCTTGTCTAGGTAAGTTTGTGGTTGTATATTTTGATGACATTCTTATATATTCTAAATCTTTAGATGATCATTTGGAGCATGTTAAGTTGGTTTTTAATGTTTGGATTAAAAAAAAAAGTTGGATGCTAACCTTAAAAAGTGCTCTTTTTATTTAAAGTTATGTTTTTAGGTTTTGTGGTTAGTGGATAAGGAATCGAAGTGGATAAAGACAAAATCAAAGCTCTTAAAGAATGGCATACGTCAAAGAGTGTTAGAGATGTGCATTCCTTCCATGGATTAACAAGCCTTTATATGCGATTTGTGAAGGATTTTAGTACCATAGACACACCACTAACCGAAGTGATCAAGAAAAGTGTTGGCTTCAAATGGGGAGATGCATAAGCGAATGCTTTTTCTTTGCTTAAATCTAAATTAACTAGTGCACCTTTATTAGCTTTGCCTAACTTCTTTAATACTTTTGAAATTGAATGTGATATATCAAGTTTGGGAATTGGAGTCATCCTCATGTAAGAAGAAAAACCTATTGCCTATTTTAACAAAAAGTTTAATAGAGCATCTTTGAACTATCCGACTCATGATAAAGAGATGTATGCTTTGGTGAGAGCACTACAAATATGGCAACACTACCTTTGGCCTTAAAAGTTTGTTATCCATACTGACCATGAAAGCTTGAAGTACCTAAAGTGGCAACAAAAGCCTAATAAAAGACATGCCTTGGAGTGAGTGTATAGAATCTTTCTCATATCTCATAAGGTACAAATAAGGTAAGGAAAATATTACAGGCGATGCTTTATCCTAAAGGTATGTGATTCTTTCCATTTTAGATGCTAGACTTTTAGGGTTTGAATACATCAAAGATTTGTATATATAAGACCATGACTTTGGCAAATTTTATGTTGCATGTGAAAAGGTTGCTTTTGAAAGTACTTTAGGCATGATGAATTCTTATTTAAAGATAATAAATTGTGTGTCTAATTGTTCTTTATGTGAATTACTTATGAGGAAAGCTCATAGAGGGCGATTAATGGGGCACTTTAGGATACAAAAGACTTTGGATGTTTTTCATGAGCACTTTGAGATTAAGTATGCAAAAGATTTATGATAAATGTGTTGCATGTAAACAAACTAAGTCTAAATCTAAACCACATAGATTGTACATGCCTTTATCAGTTCCTAGCATGCCTTAGATGGATATTTGAATTGACTTTGTTTTGGGTTTGCCCAGGACTAAAAAGGGTAATGATTCAATTTGTATTATGGTTGATAGATTTTCCAAAATGGCACACTTTATTTCATGTCACAAAATCGACGATGTCATTAATGTTGCAAACTTATTTTTCAAAGAAATTGTGAGATTACATGATATGCCTAAAACTATTATTAGTGATAGGGATACATGATTTTTGAGTTTTTTTAGAAAACTTCATAGAGAAAATTAGGAACTAAATTGTTATTTTCTACTACTTATCACCCATAAATTAATAGACAAACTGAGCTGTTAATAGAACTTTAGGATAATTCTTATGTGTTTTGGTTAAAAAGAACTTAAAAACATGGGAAGATTGTTTGCCACATATTTAATTTGCAAATAACTAAAGTGTGCATTCATCTACTCATTTTTGTCCTTTTGAGATTGTTTATGATTTTGTTCCATTAAGTCCTTTAGATTTGTTTCCTTTGCCTTTGGATATGCGAATGGATTTGGATGGAAAAAAGAAGGCTGAATTTGTTAAATCTTTGCATGAAAAAGTTTGTACGAATATTGAAAAAGAACAAGTTGCTAAAAAAGCTAATAAGGGGGTATAAAACTTGTGTTTGAACTTATTGATTGGGTTTGTGTGCATTTTGGAAAGAAAAGGTTTCCTAATCAAAGAAAGTCTAAATTGAACCCAAGGGGTGATGGACCATTTCAAGTCTTAGAAAAGATTAATGACAATGCTTATAAAATACACTTCCTTGGTAAATATGGGGTTAGTGTTGCTTTTAATGTTTATGATTTATCTCCTTTTGATTTTGATAAGGTACACAATTCGAGGACGAATCTTTGTGATGAAGGAGGGAATGACACATACCAAGAAAGCATTAAACAGGAAGATACACTCCAACTCGAAGGACTAATGACAAGAGCTCGCCTCAAGAAGTTCAAAGATGCTTTAGGAATGTTCGTGCAAGAGGAAGTCAAGAAAGTAAGCCTTGAAACAAGCGTTGGAGCAATTAATGTTTCTTCTTAAGGTTAAAATAGTCATTTTTACACTTTCATTTCATATGTGGATTCTCAAGATAAACTTTACAGGTCCAATTATATAAAAGGAGAAAATTGCACAAAAAACTATTCTAGAAGGTTCTAAAAAGTTTCAAGAAGTTATAGAATATTCCAAGAAACTCCTAAGAATATTCCAAGTATCTTTTTGTGGAAGAACAATATTCCTAAAGAGAGGAAGCGACATATATGGTAAAAGAGGATAATAAAATCAAGTCAAATATTCTTAAGAATATCTTTTCTTTTCTTTCGGATTCTACTTCCTCTTTAAAAAATGATTCATTTTGTTTATTAAATTGAATTATTAACTAATGTTTTACGAAGATGACTATTTAATAGGACTTATATCTTTTATTCCTAGTTAGTAAAACATTGTAATGCCTATAAATAGGTCATTGAAACTATGTTTTTGGTATTCAATTTTGTATCAATATAATTTATCTTTCTTGTGAGAAATTGTTCTTCTCTTTGGTTCTTGAAAGAACTTGGTGAAGTTATTTAAGTGAGGGCTTAAGTAAATTTGAAAACTTGTTTAATTCTAAACTTAAAATTAATTAGTTTTTTTAGGTTTGGTCTTAAACATTTTTTAATTTTTTGTAACTTAGGTTGCTAGATACAAGTTATCCAGAGGTTTAGTTGGGAATTAAAGTTTTTTACTTGATTCTTGAACGTTTCTTGGGCAAAGGCAACAACATTGCAGACACGTTTGGGACAAGTTACCCATGTTCATATAAGATGATGTGTTTCTTCAGTGCTTGCATGTATTGTTTTTCCTCTTGACATCATGGATTTGTAGAGATGTGTTAATAATATGTTGTGATGTGATGCTGGCTGTTATAAACTTCAAGCTTTGTTTATCTCAATACATGTATGTTTTACGTGATCCTAGATTGTGATGATTTCAGACTACTTTGAGAAGGAAGTTACTAGGTTACCAACTGACGATGTGCTCCCATGCCATTGCTACCCATTCTCAAATCATCTAGATAAGTTTGAAGTGAACATGGAAGCAATTAGCTTCTCTCTAGCAAGTGTAATAATGATTTAGAACTTTCACTCTTTTTAATTAAAGTCAATTATTTTCAAAATTATAAGGTATTAAACATGAAAAATTTTGTAAATTAAAATGATAAAAATTTTGTTTATTACAAATAATTTATATCATTTTATTTCAAATACAATGTGCATAGATTTACAAATTTTCTTAGAGATGCAGATTTGCATAGTGATTGTCCTAATATAAATAATGTGGTACATTACGTAACGCTCACTATTCTTGCCATTTTGTGGATTTGTAAAGATGCCTCCAATGACATTCAGTGCGTTGAAAGCTTCAAAATTGTTCTTTGCCTGAAACTGACAATGAAAGAACTTGCAAAAAACACCTTTTCCCAATTCAACACGAAACACATGGATTTCGAAAAATTTATATACCTGAAAAATATTTCAAATGACTCCAACAAATTCTTTTCTTTTGTAATTGCAAAAATTCTGATTCTCATTTTTCTGTCTAGCCTTTATATTATTAACATATTGTGAAAACTAAAGACGATTCTATAATATCCAAGAGGTGTCAATATTTAAGTTTTAAACATCATTTATTTTTATTCATATATTTATATATATGATGGATGTGCCTTGGATTTTAATGCCCAAGATATTATAAAAGAATTTGAAAAGTAATTAACGTCTTTGAAAATTCAAACAAAAAAACTTCACTATTATCATATCCAATGGGATCTATATAAAAAATTTTGCAGTTAAAAAATTTTTAAGTTAAATAAAAATTCAAATGGAAACACAATTAGAAATTAGATTTGTTATGTCTGTAGAGATAATTAAACTTAAAGACTGAATTAAGGGAAATATTAGGTAGGGAATTCATTATATATGGTAAAGAGAAAAGACATTCATTTTGCCTTGTTTAAAATAAATAAAACAATTAATTTTAAATAAGAGATAATTTAATATTTTTCATTTTAAAATTTATCTTTTCTTTTATAATTTTATTTTTAATTAAAAATTAAAATGTTTATACTTCATTTAATATATTTATTTTATTTGCGTCTGAGATATATAACAAAGGGAAAAGATTAGAATCTTCAACTTCACAGAACAGGACATAACCTTCCATGGAAGTTGAAGCAAAGAAATAACCAAAGTGATTGAAAAGAGAGCCTATGTATGTCCTGAGCCATCATGTGTTCACCATCATCCTTCAAGAGTTCTAGGTGACTTGCTATTTTTCTTTCAACTCGTTTTTCCTTCTTTAAGTAAACATTGTTATTTATGTTTTGTTGTTCCACATAATAGTAATTGCGTCTATTAGTCGTTGATTGTAAGGGTATTGCCTTTTTTAATAATAGAATGGTGGAACAGAACCCAAACAACATTAAACAGAAGGGAAGTTATTTTATTGAAGTTTGTTGATGGGGTCAGCAGTTGGTTACCAAGGATCTTTGTAGCTACAACTCACGATTTAAACAGATTATAAGTTCAATTTTCTTCCATGTATTTGTCTCAAATATTAGGATTAATTTATACTGTCAGAAATTGGGTGCTATGCATCTTGCAAGCAATTCTAGTCTTGGGAGGCATTGGGCATATTTTTTTTGCTGAAATTATCGGTAGGCTATTTGATACTTTCAAGTTTTGAATTTTTTTGTACCTGCAGTAAATTTTTAGAGCTATTGAAGTGAAAATTCTTTTGAGTGTTGAGCTATAATATTAGAGAAATATAACATTAATGACTTAAAGTTCAATGGCAATTTTCTGGAAGCGGCCTTTTCAGATTATTGGTTTATGATGTTCACATCTTAGGGATCAATTTTCACTCTTGATTACCAGTTTTGTGTTAGGCAAGGTTTTTTTTTTTTTTTTTTTTGTCCTTTTACCTATCACCGTATTTTCATTCGAATTAACTATTTTAACATGTTCCTTCAAATGTTTTTAGCACTAATTATTAAATATGCAGTTAATTTTCATTAAAGTTGCTTATTTGTTTATCATTACTATAATAAATTGTGTACCTAATTTATTTGGTAGTTATATAGTTTTATCTTAAAATTTGTATATTCTCATTTTTCTGTTTAGGTGAAATAATTTGCACTCATCAATTATTTTGTTAGAAACTTTGAAACTTTGGAAGTGCGTTGGCAAAGGGAAATATGTATATTCACCGCCAAGATACAATAAAAAACTCATTTCATCTGAGGATATGTGTCATAAAATGAATCGAATTGTAAAGTTACAGAATAAGATTGCTTGCCATTTGATGCGGAATAGCGCAACAAAATGGGAAAGTGTTTATGTGCATCATGCACTTACTCCTCTGAATTAGGAACAATCCATCCCTTTCTTCGTTGTACTAATTGGCAGTAACTCTATAATTATAGTTTGGTATCATTATATATCATAGTTTTTCTTAAGCAACATTTAAGATAATTTTGTAATCTTAGAGCAATATTTATTAAATTTAAGACTTGATAACATGAATTATGTTTACCATTTCTTTTATTTCAATGATTTTATATTTTTTTTTATTTATAATTTTAGTCGCTATCTCTATTGGTCTTCAAGTGGCATTTGAATTTTTTTTTACAAGATGGTAAAAGAAATTAATTCTTTTTTTTTTTGGATTTGTGATGATATTATTATAAGCTAATTACTGAACTATTTTTTCAAACAAAAAAATTAATTAAGGGGGGTGTAAGCTAAGATGGTGGCAAACGATGGTAAAGAGTAATTCTAGTGAAGAAATAGAATGAAAGTGGGGATGAAAGGGTAAAAAAAAAAGAAAATACAATTTATAATTTACATAGACAAATCAATTTGCAATTTACGTAGGCAATCGTTGTCCGCAACATAGCACAGCTAACTTTCTAGTATAGTATACAATGAAACTTTTGTGGTCGATGATCTCCAATTTGGAAGGGTGATTTTGTGGTTTGCTTGACATTATAGGGTAAACTGGTCTTTGTACACTCACGAAATTACTTCTATCTCCTTTGGATTTTCTACCCCAGAGGTTATAAACGACGTCTCTAATAGGAATAAGTTCGTCATTACGTGTTATGACACTGACCGCAAAATTCCCCTTCTTCTCTCCCTACTGCAAAACGGCGCAGCATCAGGTATTATATTTGTTATTTTTGTCTTTTCCACTGTCAATAGCAGGAGGCTCTTTAGCTTTTTTTTCGACTGCCTATTTTACCCTCGGCATTTTGCCTAGCCACTGCAATACGGTACAATATTACTTATGAGGGACGACATCTTTGTCTTTTCCTTGTCCAATAACATCTGCCTCTTCAGTTCATGCACAATTGTCCATTCTGTCCTTGCAAACGGCTTCAGTTTGTGTCGTTTTAGTCACTTTTACTATCATCTTATTCTGGTTTGAATGGTTTTATCAGGATTTCTGGTTATAGCATCAAACAATTCAATGGAACTCTTTTTATCGATAATAAATGCATGATAATAATAAAATAATAAAGAATTACCATTTAAATTAATTGCTTATAATTTTTTCTGCTGTTGTTGCCTGCAAACCCTCCAATTCAAAACTTTCATCCTCTATTCTTGACTCATATGTTTCGATTCCGAACATTGGCATTTCCACTTTCTATGAGGGAAGTAACTCAAAGTTTTATAGTCAATGTCAACGTAGTTAGCAAGCCAAGTCCAAGTTCGATTATTTGTTTTCAAAGTGAAATAGTCATATTTCTTAATCAATTTATATAAAATTTATTTAATAGAGTCCCATTGGTTTAAGGATTTTATATTCTGTAATTTTGTTAAGAAATTTTTACTTTTATTTTTCTATTTCATCAAGGTTTTCATATTTATTTGAATTAATGAAACTCAACTTTAGCTTTTACATTAATGAAATAATTTTTTTTTGTAACTAATAAAACTAAAGAATAAATTGTCTTTATTAATTTTAACATTTTTTTTTAAAAAAAATTGAAATTAAACATAATTTCTCAACTTAATTTTCATGGGATTTTTTCAAAAAAAAAACTGAAATTAAATTAATCATTTATGGAAAAATGAATTAAAATTTTCAAATGAGAGTTTTTTTTATTACATTATTATTGGTTTAATTAGGTGATTCAGGTTAGATTTTTATTGGATTTTGCAAAAAATAGATTAGTTTAATTATGTAAAAGAATGCAGTCTACTGTATATAAACTAGAATAACTGAATATATGGACATAGTTGTCAAGATTAAAGCTTCCAATCAAGACAAATATTGGATGTCATGAAACTCTTAACTAGATATTTCAGTCGCAACACAACTCTGGAAATAAAAAATCGAACAGCAGAGTTGATGGGAGTGCAAATTCTGTAAAATTTAGAGAAATATCGAGTCCT
The DNA here is from genome assembly GCA_949677035.1 of Omphalea diandra. Lineage (NCBI taxonomy): Eukaryota > Viridiplantae > Streptophyta > Magnoliopsida > Malpighiales > Euphorbiaceae > Omphalea > Omphalea diandra. The sequence continues at coordinate 2,861 of CATIWR010225107.1, read as the reverse complement.
CCCCATAAAATGAGGCAAATCCAAAAATCAATCCTTGCAATTTGTAAGAGAGAATTTACAAAAAGTGCAAGGGTGGAAACATTCTCTTCTTTCATAAGCAGATCGTGAAGTCTTAATTAAAGCAGTCTTATCCGCCATCCCCACCTATGCTATGGCTACCTTAAAATTCTCAGTCTTTTTGCAATATTCTCGATGGCATTTGTGCCAAATTTTGTGGGGTGGTAGTACTCCATACAGTAAAATTGACTGGAAAATAATGGGAAACTTTGATGAAAAACAAAAGCTCAGGAGGTATGAGATTCATAGCATTTGAGATCTTCAATATCGCGATATTGGGAAAACAGGTTTGAAGACTTCTTCAAAACCCAGATAGCTTGTGGGCAAAAGTCCTTAAGGCAGTCTACTTTCAAAGTGGGAACTTCTGGAAATGCAAGAAAGGTAGCATACCCTCTTGGCAATGGAAGAGCTTGATTGAGTCTAGGGATGATATCAAAACTGGTGTCTATTGGAACATCGATAATGGCGAGAATATTCTGATATGGACTGAGGCATGGATCCCTACACTCCCGCACCTCAAAGGGACATAAACAAGGGACAACAACATTTAAATCTTCAAGGTAGCAGACCTTATCGACTCAAATTTGAGAAAGTGGAAATTGTCCCTCATTTCAGCTCTTTTCAGTAGACCAGAAGCTGACGCGATTCACAAGACCCCCATCGGATCTACACATAAACAAGACAAATTGATATGGCGGTGAAATCAACCTACCATCTCATCAAAACAAATAAAGAGGAAGCTAGACAAAGCAAATCTGACCTGGCCTTAGCTTCGCACAATGCAACCAATGAAGACTAGGGTAGAATTTGAAAAGTTAAAACGAAATCGAAAGTCAAAAAATTTCCTTTGAAGAGGAGCATCCAACTCCATCGCCACCCAAGAAAACCTCTTAAAAAGAATGCTTACTAACTCCCCTTTACGCAAAATCTGCAATCTTGAGATTGAAACAGCCTCCCATCTTCTTTTTAGAAGTAGCCACTCAAAAGCTGTATGGTTCGTAGTAATCTTGGATACTTTCCTCAATGCTACCCAAACATTACCTTCATAAAATGGTGGCATACAGTCTTTAATAATTTTTTGAGGATGGAAGGGGGCAAGATTCTATCTGAAATTGCTACAACTTGCTGGTTTATTTGGAAGGTTCGCAATGAAGCAATATTCGAGCGTTCAGATCCTAACCCAACTGAAACCTCAAAAAGAATCAAACTACACATGGACCTCTATATAGAAAAAAACGTTTTTGCCAATCAAAAAGCACTGAATTCGACCCTCGCTCCAAAAGACAATTGGGAAAAACCACATCTAGGGGTGGACAAAATTTAATTTCGACACATCTTGGCATGTAAACTGTGATCAAGCAAGTATTGGAATTATTAGAAGAAATCATAAAGGTGAGATCGTAGAAGGTAAAGCTATCAAAATGCATTCATGTTTAGCTCTTGTAGGAGAAGTATAAGCACTTAAAGATGCAATCAAATTGGGTTCTATAGGGGGACATTGTCGGGTTATATTTGAGTTTAACTCATCTTCGCTTGGAGATATGGTTAGTCTTTCTAAGGATACCAGTTGGCAGATTAATGCCATCGTAGCTAAAATCCGTGAATAAGTAACCTTTTTTTATTATTATCAATTTTGTACTATTAGTAGGAAATCTAATAGCATGATTGATTTCTTAGCTAAAGCTTGCGCTAATAATTCTCTAATTATCCCGCCTCTTTAGCTAAAATTTTGTATTTTTGATGTCTTTGGGCTTTCTTTTTAAAGCAATCTCATGCTTTCTCAAAAAAAAAAAAAATGCCGACTTGGTTAATGTACTCTTCTTCACTTTATTTATTTAAGCTTCAATTTAATTGGAAGTAAAATAAATAAATAAATAAAGCAATTGTTGTATAAATCTCCAAGAAACAAAAGATGTAACAGTAAAGACATTTGGTTTACCATTACCAATTCTTTTTGTTGGTGTTGGAGGAGCCCATCGAAGAAATGGAGGTGTCTCTTTCATAGTTATACTTTTATTTATGAGTAATTTGGAGCCATAGTCATCAAATTATAAGTTGAATTCTATGATGATTATATAACTAATATTTTTATTGTGAAAGTTATCAAACTATTATAAATATTTCACAGTGATTTTTCAACAGATAAAAATTTAACTGGTCTCTTAAACTTTTTTAAAATTTATATATAAGTTCAAATTAATATTTTTAATTAATTTAACACAATAATAGGGTTTAAAGGTTATTTAAATAGTAAAAAAAATTTGTATTCTATATCAATAAATTTATGCACAAAATATAGAAAAAAAATTAAAAATAAAACAATTTTCCTTAAATAGATAGATATTATTACAAATAATAGCAATACATGTTGGATTTTCTAGAATATATATAGCGAAAAACAAAAACTTTTCTACAAAAAATCTCACCAAAGATCCATGCTATACGATTGCATCGAAAGGAAAGGATGTGAATCTTACTAATCAGTGCAAAAGGTGATTGATCTATTGGAAGGTCAAAAGAGGGTTTACACTGGTAACCCCTTACCTCAACCATAAAGTCGGATCAAGACATCACCCAATGATGTTCACCCTCTAGAGGTATCCACACATACATGCTACCTCCAAAATGTAGGGTGTGTTAGCACTAGGATTTTCTCTCTCTCCTTTTTGTGTTTTCTAAAGAAGAACGTGAATACACTTTCATACTAAATATATATATATATATATATATATATATATATATATATATATATATATATATATATATATATATATATTAAATATTAAGATATGTATGAGAGATAT
>CATIWR010225049.1:0-13466 GCA_949677035.1 Omphalea diandra | reverse complement strand
TGAAGGACAAATCCAAAGATATCATGTTGGAGAATGTAATTTTCATGGAGAAGATGCAAATTGTTAGTGGGCATTGCCAATTTTGTTGTTAATAGCTGTTTGATAGTTTTGTTTGAGATGAAAAACAGTTGCATAAATTTTCTAGATAAAATAGAAAAAGCATGTGTTATTTATGGTAATTTTAATTGTTAGATTTTAGTAATTTACTAGGTTTATCCCTGTGTTGTTGCATAGTTATAATAATAGTTTCACTTAATATGTGATTTAAATTAATAAAATCTATTAAAAAAATATTTATATTAAGTAAATAATTAATGCTATAATTAGTTTAAACTCACAAATAAAAAATAACTATAATTAATTGAATTTTGATGAGTTAAATAAAAAATTGGCAATAAATAAAAATAGAGATATATATTAATAAAAATTAAGTGATTATATATTTTTTAAGATTATATGAAAAAATTAAATTATTGCACATGAAAATTAACTAAACTAATTCTGTATTTTTTAAAGTTCTATAGAAAAACTAAATGAATTATTATCTATTTTTTAAAAGATTGTATTAAAAAAAATAAGAGTCTCTTAAAATATTTATTTGAATAATATTTATTGCGTCAATTAAAGAGAATTTAGGTGAAAAAAATTAAAATAAAAGTTGCCACATGTACAAATGAAGACATCGACAGTTTTTGCTTCAGTAAAATTTAATAGATTAGACTTTGACTAATTTATAGTTTACCCACACTAAAATCAATAAAAACAATGAAATAGAGCAAGATTTTAATATATTTTTCAGAAAATAACAAATTAAATAGTATATTACAATAAAATATAGAAAATTTCAATATTTTATCCAAAATAACTAAATTATTCAAATGAATTTTAAACTAAGTCATATAGAGTATCGTGAGATCTTAATTATGAATCTATATGAATCATTCAATAAACATAATTAATACACACAGATATATATATATATATATATATATATATATATATATATATATATATATATATATGGTCTTGAAGTTTATTTGAAATAATGACCTACCAATTATCAATATAATTGTTTGTGAGATCTTAGTTTGTTATGTGAAACTAACTAACTAAAGAAATTATAAATGAAAATAAAGAATTATAAAGAAAAATTATAAAAAAATTAAAATGAAAAGTATGTATGTGTTATGTATTTAGAAGGAATTACAAAAAAATTTTAAAAATGAAAATAAAAAAGTATGTATATGTTATTATATATTTAGAATGAATATTATATATTATATATTTAGAAGGAATATTATGTACTTAAGCGTATGTATATTTTTTATGAGTTTTTTAAATATTTATAAATATATTTTAAATTTATTAGTACAATATACACATTATTAAATAGTATATAATTAGTTATACTCTTAATAATTATTTTAAAATTATTATTTATTATTTATCAAGTATAATTTGAAAATAAGTTAGAAAATATATATTTTATATTATATTATTTAATTGAGAAATTACTCAAAAAATCTAAAAAATATAGAAAAATACACATAATAAAAGAAAACAAATAACACACTAGAATTAATGATTTATTTAAATTAAATAATTAATTTTAAAATAATTTAAATTGAAAATTTATTTATTTTAATATTTTATTTATTAAATATGATATAATATAAAATAAAAAATTATTAATTATACATTCTTATAACGTGAGCTACAGATTAATCAATTTAAAAGGAAAAGAAAATATTAAGGCCATGTTTAGTTGTGGAAAATAACTATTATTTTCCAGAAAACTATTCCAACAAAATTAGAGAATGAAATTTGATGTTTAGCAATACAAATTTTATAAATAAAAAAAAACTTAGAATCAATTTTCCGAATTTACTCTAAGCCTTGAAAAAATAAATGTAAAATGCTTTCTACGTTTTCCTTAACATTTGTACAGGTGGAAAACACGGAGTTTCACTTTTTATTTCTGAGTTTCTCTCTTATTAACTATCTTTTTTTCTCCCACAGTGTCGCTCCTCTTGAGTTTATACACGAGAATTGTCAGTCATCTTTTTGTTTTTTTGCTGGCAACAACTCATTTTCTTTACAATTTTTTATTTTTTAATCTTTTATGGTGGCAATATTCTTCATGGCTCTGAATTTTTATATTCCTTTTACTCACCTGTGTATGATTTAGTCCCTCTTTTAGTGAAACTTTGTTAGGATTTTCAATTTATCTCTTGATAAAAGCATATTTAAAGTCGTCAAGATTTATGAATATCAAAGTAGGAGAAAGTCTTTCAAATAGAAGATTTGAATTTAACTTTACTAGTGTTTGGAAGTGTCCATTTGATATTTGGTACACTTTTCTTCTTCTATGTAAGTATAAAATTGTGTATTATTATTAAGTGTTATTTACAAATTATTGTTCATAGAAATTACTTATTTTTTAGTATTGAGTAAACTTGATTTGCATATTATACATTTATTGTATATTATTAACTCTTTTAATTCGGTTTGTATTTATTATTTTCATTTATAACTCTTGCAAATTCTCTTTTTATCAATGAAATTTCTAGTTCAAGTTCAAAAAAAAGTTTTCTACTTTTTTTGTTCTTCCCGACGTTAATAACAATATCCCCCTTTTTTTTATTATCTTTTTTATTTACAAGCACTAATAATAAAATGGATCGGTTAATAATTTTTTTAGAAGTTTTATATAATTTTAAAATTTTATTTTATTATTTTTTCAATAATACTCCTTTCATTCTATTATTTTAGTTATTTAAGGAAGTGTCATAAAAATTAAGAATGTTATTTAATAGACGGCATAATTATAGATATAAAATAATTACATTATTTTTTATAAAGACTAAAAATAATAAGTTATTTCTTATTTTCAATAAAATTTATTTTTCTCTAATATAAAAACAAGAGTAAAGTTAAAAAGAAAAAATTTAATTTTTTTTAATAGTTTAAAAATGTTACTTAAAATGGAACAAGTTATATTTTGTGAAATGATTAATAGAGTGAAGCGAAAATAGTATATGAATAAAAATCTAAATTATTACATAAAAAACAAAATTTGAATCAAATCTATATTCTTTAAGGAATAGATTGTGCCGTTATTTACACCCAAATTTAAATTATTTAAATTTTTTATCAAAATAATACTTTAGTAACAGATTTTCTAAATTAAAAATGAAAAAAAAACATTATTTTTAGTTTTCAATTCTCTATTTTTAAAATAAAAACTAAAAAACAAAGGAATTGAAAAAAGAAAACTGGAAAATGAAATCAGAAAATGTTTCGTCATAAAATCTGTAGAGTGCCAATTGGCATCAACCAGGTGCAGGTTATTCAACACCGTGGCATTGCTGACAAACAGCACAAACTTCCAACAAATGCTGCCCTTTGATGGCCCTCGTCAATTATTCTACTAATTATTTTTCCTCCGTCACATGGAACTACAAAAATTAATTTCTTTTTTCTTTTTCCATGTTTCCCATTGGTCTTTTTCTTTAGACTAATTTGCCAATAAATACATTGTCTTTGAATATATATGTTATGTCATTTTATTTTATAATTAATGTATACGTCATAATACAGAAAATTGTAGTTTTCAATTATTTTACCTTTAATATCAGATAATAATAGTTATTATTAGTGAGATATAATTTTATTTTATAATTAAATTCAAAATATTTTTATTGATGACTCTTAACATTAAGAAAATACACCCATAATTGGGCGGGAATTCAAATATTTTGTCATAGTCTTAAGACAAAGGAAAAAAAAAAGTATTAATATTGCTATGGTCAATAATATTAGTGTTTTGCAAAAAAAAAAAAAAAAAAAAAAGAGCAAGTCCATAGTGCTTTTTAGTGAGGAGGAGGTTACAGCCAAGAAACTACATAATTTTTTTTGGAAAAAAAAAAAGCCAACTATATATTATCAGCAAGAGTATGATCAAGTCAAGTAGGGTAAAATTCATTAAATTTGAGTTCAATCAAATTTTATTTTTTAAATTCAACTTTGATTAGATGAAATTCTTAAAATAGACTTGATTAGTTATTTAAAAATATTTTAAAATATCAAAATTCAAATAAATTTGATTGAGTATATTAGTTAGATTCGATTGTTTACATAAATTTACTAAAACATAAAAATGTAAAGATACAATATTAAATTTGATTAAATGTACAAACTTTTTGATTTAAGTATTCTAATATTTGGACTTAACTTAGAAAAATTACTTGAGTAGTTCAAATTTGATTAATGTCAAGTTAATTTTAAGCATTTTCTAATCAAATTCTAAAACTTACAAGTTATTTCAATTCATTTACACATCTAATCAACACTAATGAAAAAGTTTTTCAATTTTCTAACCTAGAGTTTAATTCAATATTTTGTAAGAGTTTATTAGATGATTTTTAATATTCTATTAACTAATAAATAGTAGTTCCGCTCAATTGCCATCGTTTTTTAGTTAAAATTTGATGAAAATTTGAATCTATAACTTTATAAATCTTAGAGATATATCGCTACAATTAAAACAATAGTCATTCATTTATCCAGTGATTGAGAGTCCAAGAACCAAGCATTCACATTTAATTGCTTATACGTGTGAAAAATAATCAATGAATATAAATTATCAATCAAAATTTTATTGAACATGTATATTTCTTGCAAAGGATTAGGATAGGAAGCATAAGTATATATACAATGTCTAAGAGAATATGCTTCAATTTCATGAAAGGATAAAATATCAAAAACTCTTTGGGTTTGTTATAATATACTACTTATTTTCATTTTTTTAAAAAAAATACATTAAAAATCTTATGTATTTTGGCACATTAGTATTAATTATTATTAGTTAATTTTACCTCGAATCTTGATAACATTTTACGTTTTTTTATTTTATTAACGAGAAAGATAAGATAAAGAATAAATAGAAAAATTATTTTTGATTTATTTTGAGATGAAAGAGAATAATTTTCATTCATAAAATATTAAATAAAAGAATACTAATACATGTAAAAAATTAAAGCTAAATTGTTTTTGATTTTAGAAAAGCAGCAGAATGGGTTATGTTTTCATTTGGAAACAACACAAAACGTGGGACTTCATAGTGAAGTTTCTTACATTTTCTTAAATTTTCTCACTGACCAAACAGGTTCTAAAAGGTTGGCAAATTGATATTTAATAGTTGCTGATCAAATAAAGCCATGTAAATATTGATAATGATAATTGGAGTAAAGTTTGAAAATTAATTATACTCGTAAGAATGTTGATGATATTAAAAAAAATTATATTAATATTTTCATATGACTAAAATGCGACAATAATACTATTTAATTTAACACTATTAAAATATATGAAATATTTCATATATTTTAAAAATTAAAGATAAAAAAATAAAGTTGAAACTATGTTTTTAACTAAAAATTATATTTTTTGGTGACCAAATGTAGGAATTAAATTATTAATTCCAAAATAATTGGTATCGCCGAAAGCTACTAAAAGCTACTTTGAATAAGTTCTCTTTTTTCTTTTTCTTTTGCTTCCCCGAAAGTTCTTCTTTTGTTCGTTGAAGGCCAGAAAAAGAGAATTTTAGGTACACCAAAATATATTAGACTGCAAGAAATCTCTAGTAGAATATATATATATATATATGAGAATCTATTTTCTATATTCCAATGAAATACTTTTAAAGTGTATCATGGAAAAAAGGGTAGATTTTTATTAGAAGAAGGAATTTATAAGTTATTTATTATGTTTGTTAAACAATTAATATCCTGTATATAGAAATTTTTTCATTAATAATTTTTCATTACATATAATATTTAAATTAATAAGAAGGTAGTGGTCTATAATTTTAATTATAGTATCATAATTATTACTTTAACATATATGTTGAATATTTTTATTGTTTGAACAAGAATAAATAAAATAATAATTCATATATGTGGCCTCAAAGAAATCAATCAATAAATAGTATTTGATTATATAATAAAATAATTTATTTTTTTTATTTTCCACTTGTTCTAATTGTTTTTGCTTTCTGGTTAGGTTTTAGCTACTCTTTATTTTTTTATATAGTTTTTAATTAATAATTATTTCTATATTTTAACTAAATAAAATAACAATATAGTATAATATAACAAACATCAAAATTTTCATATGAATAGCATTAGGAGAAAAAAGTAACCAACACATAAGGTGTTCTAATATATTACCCTATAAATCTTTGAAGGAAAAATTAACATAATAATAATAATAATAATAATAATTATAAATTTTTTATAATTTTAAATAATTAATTAAATTGTAAGTGAAATATTAAAATATCTATCACACACTATATGAATGAATTATTCTCAGGTGTTTATTCTGTTATATGGTCGTCGCTCCTAGAGAAGAAGCTACAGAAGAGAAAAGTTTCATAGCAGAAAAAGAAAAAATAAAAAATAAAAAAGAAAGCCGAATTCTCCCATTTGCTATTTGCTTTAGGGCGGGAGATAATATATATATTTATATGTATACAGAGTTAGTACCCAGAAGCCTTCTCGTCTCCATTTCCAAGGATTTAGATTAGATTCAAATTCAGTAATCTTTTTGTTGCTGATCCATTTAGGGTTTAGCAGTAGATCTGCGCTTCATTTTCAATCCCTCCCTCGCTCAATCATATCCAAATTATTGAACAGGTTAGCATCTGCTTATATTTCTATCATTAGTTCCAAGATGTAATTGTTTGTTTTTTTCAATAAATTATGTGTGATAGTTTTCTTTTTTAATGGTGAAGGGAAGGGGGAATGGGGTATATAGGGGCGCATGGAGTAGCAGCACTGCACAGATATAAGTACAGTGGAGTTGATAATTCTTATGTTGCTAAATATGTTCTGCAACCCTTTTGGAGTCGCTTTGTTAACTTCTTCCCTCTTTGGATGCCGTAAGTTCTTTATGTATTTCATTCCAAACGATTTAATTCGATAAATTAATTTTTTTTTTTGGCGATTTGATTGACGTTTTAGTCTCTACAAATGTTTAGTTTTGTATGATGAATTCTGCTATATAAATGCTCTGTTGATCAAACATGTGGTTGTATTCTACTAACCCGGTTGCTCGCTGTTGAAAAAAGAAATTAAGAATTTGGTTGTTTTCAAGCCGCATGCTAATTTTACCTAAGCTTGGATCAATTTTAGTATGGAGATATTCAAGAATTGCAAGATTTAGGAGCAAGTGACGGAAAGAGTACTCTTCTTTTGATATGGTCACCAATTTAGCATCGGTCTTCGCAGCTGTTATATGACAGGCATTTAAGGTTGTCTAGTTAGCATCTACTAATTTAGCATGCTGAACTTCTGATCATTTTTATCATATTTCTTCCTGGGCTCTCAATGGTGGTTTGTGGACTATTTATTTTAAGTATTCTGGATATAACATCCTGCAAATGTTTTAAATTGTTATACAATTGTTCGTTTTGTGATTTTGAGTTGCATTCCATGCTTATGCATCATGTTGAATTTTTCTTTGGGTGAAAATTTTGTACGCATTCAATAGCTATTCGATTATGTTCTCTAATGTGTGTGTTTTTCTTTTTTAAAAAAATTGTATTTGGCTTCAAATCTTCTCCAGGCCAAACATGGTAAGATTATCGCACTTTTTGCTTTGATTCGTGATTTTAAGTTGCTTAAATATTATATGTACGCGTGCGTGTATTTGCTTTTGATTGCTAATTTATTCTGCACGGTTTTCAGATCACTCTTATGGGATTCATGTTCTTAGTTACTTCTGCACTACTTGGCTATGTAAGTAAAAGCTTCTTTGCTGTCATTTTTGTAAAGAAACAGTTATTTTGAGTTAAGTTCTATTTTTCCTTTGCACAGCCTCAAAATATTTGTTTGCATTGCAGATATATTCACCTCGGTTGGATACAGCTCCACCAACATGGGTCCATTTTGCACATGGATTACTTCTATTTTTATATCAGGTGCTATTTCTCACTTGCGCTAACTGTTTCTGCTGTATTTTAATTGATAAGCTTACTGAGTTTCTTTTATAGACTTTTGATGCTGTTGATGGGAAGCAAGCACGACGGACAAACTCCTCCAGTCCACTGGGAGAACTTTTTGACCATGGTGATGTTTTGTTATTACTACATGGTTTCCATTTTTGTAATATTTAATATTTCTGACTTTTTTTTTCTGGTGTTCTCAATATATGGCAGGATGTGATGCGCTTGCATGTGCGGTATGTGTTTTCTAATTTTTTAATAAATTCTGGTGATCGCAGTTTCTTTTAACATCTATACTTGCTGTTCCCCAGTTTGAAAGCATGGCTTTTGGTAGCACTGCCATGTGTGGAAGAGACACTTTCTGGTTTTGGGTTATTTCAGCTGTTCCATTTTATGGTGCAACATGGGAACAGTAAGGATCTTAACATGGTTGTACTTTTAGTATTTTTTGTAAGTTCAATGAAATTGTATTAAACTGTATAAGTTCTATTTCATTTTTCTCCCTCTTAGTCAGATCTCCTGCGGTTTGATTTTCATGTTTCTATGCTTAAGTTTTCATTGCTGTGACTTTTAGATATTATACTGACTGGTTGAATATTTGCTTCCTTTGATCCAGCTTTTTTACAAATACTCTTATCCTTCCTGCAATTAATGGACCTACAGAGGGTCTGATGCTAATATATGTGGCTCATTTTTTCACAGGAATGGTTGGTAGGGTCTTTATACTCCCTCTGTCGCACTTGGAATGATGTATATGGATTTTTAGATGTTTATTATAATATTGTAACTTTAATTTTTTTGTTCAGTTTTCTCCTTTCTATCTCTCTCTGCTTTGCTATTTTACTTTCGTGTTAACTTAAATTGTTTTTCTTTTACAAAGGTGCTGAGTGGTGGAGTCAGCACTTCGAGAAGTCTTTTCCCTTTCTCAGCTGGGTTCCATTTATCAATGGTATGAATTCTTTGGTATATTTGTGAATTTATGTACTAATGTATTGTATGCTCCTTTTCTTACCCCCGCTGTCCCTCATCCCTCCCCTTGTTCAGAGATAATGAAGATTCTGATCCGCCATCTGATGTTTGAGATTCAATGTATTCGTATTAAATTCATGTTGTACTTGTGTCCTATTAAACCTAAGAATGCGGTTTGCCATGTACTGTTCAGAGACCAGTTTTTTCATGTCTTGTCTTTTCCTATATTTCTTATTGTTGAATGAATAGGTGAGCATGATGGTGATGTTATCCTTATTTTTTGTTGCTTTTATACATATTCTTTGTTGTGTTTGTTTGATGACGTTAGCTTAAATAACTTTTGCATTTTTGTAATATTCTTCCAATTGATTGCTTCAGTTATTTTAATTAGCTTCCAGATTTCCTATATTTAACTATTTCACCTAGTTTAGGATTAAGGCATAGTTGAGCTGAGTTCCTATATATAAATACATTCTGATCATGTTACCAAAGTGTTTTTTTACTGTCTAAAGATAGTCATTATAACAGTGAAATGTCGTGAAACATTCAATTATATGTTTTATATTTTTTGCATGATGGATTCTGGATGGACTTCTCCAGTGTACCATTGTTTGATTATATATGCATTTATTACATGAGTCCTGCATTTTGTGTCTTGTATTGGCATTCTCAATTATTTTACGTTTATTATAGTACAATTTTCTTAGGAGTTTCATTCTTATATGTTATATGTTAAAGATTTGAAGTAGTTGGTCATTAATTTGCTGTAACTGGTTCTTTAAATGCTTCACTAAACTGATTTTTGAGTATTCCATTCATTTTGAGTGGTGCGTTGCTTCTTTTGCTATTTGATCAGTGAGCCTTCTCTATCCTGATGGCTTAACTACATTCTAAAATTGTCAGATATTACTTATCACCTTTAATTTTTTTATGTATGCTTACCTTAACTTCATAATATAATTGTCAGTTATTACTCAATCATGTTTAATTTTTATACCTTCATGTTTCGTTGCAGTCTTATGTTTGATAGTTGTCGGAAATAAAATTTCACTCTCCCTTTTCTTTTTGACTTCAGAAATCCCAACTTACAGAGTTGTGCTGTTTGCAATGATCGCTTTTGGTGTTATACCAACGATTGCTTTCAAGTAAGAACTTAGCATTTTTAAATCTATTTAGAATCTATGGCTATTTTTATGTGTATTTGTTGTAATTTACTTTGTAATTTTTATGTGTTGTATTTGTTGTCAGAACTTAGCATTTTTAAATCTATCTATGGCTATTTTTATGTGTGTATTTATTTTTTGTAGTTTACTTTATAATGTGCACTTGTCCTACCACTAATACCCTAATAGATTGGTTCTCCTTGCGAAATTGTTTCTTGTTACCCATGCCATTATGATGTTGAGACTAAATTGTGGTTCACGGTTTAATTTGCTTGCCCTGTATTCTTCACTTGTGCATGTCAAAATGATGTCATTCTTTTCTTGTTTCTTCTTTTTCCTTTCTTTCTGCTGTTCTTATGTTCTTTTTCTCCTCTCTCTCTGGTGGGGTGAGGGAGGCTTTGCTGCTCCAAATGGTTTGAATTTAAATTAGTTCATTCACGCATGCCCATGTTGATTGCTGCCATGGGGTTTAATCAGCTCTCTTATGTTTAGTTTATCATAATTACAGTCATTAGTTGAAGACCAGTGTGAAACTCATCCTATAACTTGATATGATGTTTCTGCAATGATATTCTCTGTAGCGTGTCCAATGTCAGCAAGGTTGTTCAGTCAAGAAAAGGCAACATGTTACTGGCATTAGCCATGGTAAATCTATAACCTGTGGAACATACATTTTTTAGCTGCAGTTATTCTTGATAGATATCTTACTCTTGTTTTTTGTTGTTAGCTTTACCCTTTTGTTGTGCTTATGGGAGGCATCTTGGTTTGGTATGACTCAACCTACAACATTATCCTGCACATAATCGTGTATGAGGTATACATTGCTCTTTATTGAGGATCCTAAATCTTATGCAGGGATTATTTGTCTCCATCTGATATAATGGGAAATTATCCTCATTTAGTCATCCTGGGAACTGGACTTGCATTTGGGTTTCTTGTGGTAAGATTTTTTAGCTTTTTAGTTCTTATTTTTTAATTTTAATGATTTTGCTTGTGTATATATATGATAAGTTTCTATAATGCTGGTTTGTCATCACTATGAAGTGAAACTTTCATAGCTTATTTGGGTAAAGCAAAAAAAAACCTCCATAGCTCACATTATACGGTTGGTTGCTAGATGTGGATCACGGATTGGTTGATTTGTTCCAAATATACTTACGGCTTTACGCATTTATGGCATTTGTAATGAAATCTCTTTCTAAAAGATTCTCTCTTCCAGTATGCGATTCAGAAAATCCCATCTGCTGGTATCATAGTAAAATTCCAGTAGAGCACTACATTATTGACTTTTTCTGATATTTTAAGCATCTTATGGAGACATAAAATTTAATTAAGAGATAGAATCAGTAGATTAGTAGGCACATGTTAAAGGATCGGCACATGTTATATTATGTTGTATTCTTGGCATAAAATACAATTCATCAAAATGCACTCTTGGCACATGTATTTCTGGTCAGTTGAGACTGTAGACGGCAATGGGATCAGATCATGCTAGTTGATGTTAGGTTGGAGTGATTTTGGGTTGAGCCAAACATGGCTCATCAATGGTGCTGACTTTACTTTCATGTGCTTTTATGAAGCACTCAAAAAGAGGTGTCTGATCTTGGTGAATTTAGCTACATGTGCTATGAGAAATTTGACTTCCTTTCTTAATTACCACAAACTGCAGCAGACAATTAACTTTCTTATATTGTTGCTGAAAGAGAGTTTGTTTCTACAGGGAAGGATGATTCTGGCCCATTTGTGTGATGAACCAAAGGGATTGAAAACTAACATGTGCATGGTATGTTGGTTTACATCCTTTAATTTACATGGAAAGCAAGTTTTTTCCTCAATTTTTAAGTTTTTGGATATTTTCTGGAAGTGTCCAGCACACCCATGTACTTTCTTGCAATGAAAAACCATACAGAATTGCTCTCAACAAAGTATTGTTTATGTATGTTTGTTTAGTACTTAGAGAGCGGTTTCTAATGAATGCTTGTGGTATTTGTTCCAGTATCAAATAGGGTGTAATTAAGGTTTTCTTTTTCTTTTCCTCTTCTCCATTCAAATCTCCTGCAAAAACCTCCATTGTAATTTTTTTGTTTGTTTTTGTATTTCCATTCATGGATATATATATATATATATATTCAGTTAATTATTGTCTGAAAAGTAGGGATCTGAGTTATTTATTTTTCAATTTATGCAGTCTTTATTGTATCTACCATTTGCCATTGCGAATGCACTCACAGCCAGACTGAATGATGGGTATGTGGTAATTTATTGTAGCAGCTGATTTTAAACCATGAATATCTCTTTTAGATTAATTGGATGTCAGTAATTTTTATGATCACTATTTTTTATTGGTTACAGAGTTCCTTTGGTTGATGAGTTCTGGGTTCTTCTTGGTTACTGCCTATTCACAGGCATGTTATTTTACGTTGTTTCCTATATTTACTCTTATTAACATGGAGTGCATTTGATTTGCTGTTGAAATTTCTTTTAGGGCCCATTTAGACAGCTGTGCTTTTGAAGTGAAAGTGGATTTGACGTTATGTTTCCAGTAAAAAAAATCATAAACACCATCACTATTGTCAAATTCAAATACCCGTTCATTTCAATTCCTGATCATAAATTAAACTTGAATGGAAAAAAAAAAATGATAGATGTGATAATTTTTGTACTTCCTATTATATATTGTATGCCTTACTATTCTTTTTCTCACCTCAGTGGGACTCTATTTGCACTTTGCCACGTCAGTCATTCATGAGATCACCGCAGCCTTGGGCATTAATTGTTTCAGGTGAGACTTTGCTTGTATGAGATGTACTCAACATAATGCCTTTGGTTAAAACCAGTCTGGTTTTATGTCTGTTGTAATTTAGGGTGGTTTTAGCATTTGAACCTTCAAAGGAATGTTTTGAGGTTGTCCTTTTTTGTTAGAACGCAAAGCTGGGTTCTTTCAAGTGAGACTATGTGTCACTTCGAACTGGACGTGTGGTTACTCTTTCAACATAGTCGATTCTGAGATGCATTTGTCATTATTGAGAAGCACTCTTAGTGAAGAGCTTCTTCTGTATTTCTTTCCGAATCCAGGATCCTAATTACTAACTATTTTCTTTCTTTAAATCGACAGGATAACTAGGAAAGAAGCTTGAAAACTTCAGGTTTCGATTTTGGGTACGTCCTTAATTTGTTCATGGCTTATGCTTTACTTTGTGTTTTTAGGTGTGGTATTAACCTCTCATGTATTTCAGTGGGAATTTCTGTACGGCCGATAATGATTCAGTTGACAAGTCAGGAGCAACGAGTCAACATTAATGATTTGGCACATCTATCTGATTTAG
>CATIWR010225047.1:0-14421 GCA_949677035.1 Omphalea diandra | reverse complement strand
ACATGAATATCCCAGGAGCAATGTTTGCCTTGCTCGGTCACGACAAAAACAAAGCTATTGCATTTGCACTTGCATAGTTAATTGTTATACTTGCAATGTATCTTGATGATATTTGATTATAGATTATGCCATGAGAATTTGATTATTATTTTTATTCATTGAGTCGTGACTCACCAAATCACAATTATTTTTCAAATACTGAAGCATAGACTTTGGACACTTTGGTACATAAAGTTTTGTATAGAGACACATGGAATATAGGTCGTCGGTTGAATTCCGACTCTCTCTCCTTGCGTCATGTACATGCATTTGATAGGAACTAGTTATGGTCACTAGTCCTGACATTAGTTAACACATGTGTACATTAAATACATATGGGATTATACATATATGATGAATAAACCTTAATGTGTATACATTTCTGAACGTGAAATGCCATGATTTGCAACTGAAGATGATAGTTATAGTTGGTGATATCAGAGGATTTAAGCACACGCGGGGCAGACGTGTAAATCTCGGTGTGTATGACATCGCAGGGCCGACGGGCAAATCTCGGATGTTGAGTGCTCTGATAGGTACCAGCTGTAGCGACGTTGTGACGTTACAATTTGTGGTATCAAAGTTTATTTACAAATGAGAACAATGAATGTCACAGTTATTGGTTTGACAAATGAATTTAGATGTTACAGTTTTGGTATCAGAGAGGGCTCAAGCATACGCGAGGCAGACATACAAATCCCGGTGTGTATGACATCGCGGGGCCGATGGGCAAATCCTAGATATTGAGTGCTCTGATAGGTACCGATTGTAGCATTACAGATTGTGGACATGAATAGTATGAGCTATGTCATATGAATACGGTTGTTACAGTTTATTGGTATCAGAGCAAATATGAATACAGTCATTACACGACTTGTCAAACACTTGCAAATCACTTGGAAAAGGGACCAATATGTCCTATTGGCACATGTAACTGCTCAAATGATTCACTTATTATATGTTGACCAACAAAATCAAATGTCACTTGAATCACATGAATTCCCGAAAGTAGTATTTACCTTGCAAGGTCATGATAGAAATCAATCTATTTCATTTGCACTTGCATAGTCAATTATTATACTTGTAATGTATCCTGATGATATTCTTATGTTGGTTATGCCATAAGAATCTGACTATTGTTTTTATTCATTGAGTCACGACACACCAAATTGTAATTATATTAATTATATTTTTTAGATACTAAGGCATAGGGATTGGACACTTTGGTGCATATAGTTTTGCATAGAGACATATGGACCACAAGTCATCGACTGAATTCCAACTCTCTCTCTCCTTGTGTCATGTGCATATATCTAGATAGGAACCTATTTATGGTCACTAGCCTTTATCATTAGTTAACATATGCATGCAACAAATACATTGTTGGATTGTATATGTATGTTGAATAAACCTTTATGCGTATGTATTTTTGTACATGAATATATGATTTGTAAATGAAAATGGTCATTACAACCTTTCTCTTAATTGTAACCTTTAGCAATCAATCTAGCTTTATTTCTAGTGATGAATCCTTATGCATCTAACTTATTCCTAAACACCCATTTGTAACCTATAATAGGGTGTTCCTTAAGCCTAAGAATAAGTTTCCTCACATTGTTTCTCTCAAATTGGTTGAGTTCCTCTTGCATAGAAATCACTAAACTTTTATCATCAAAAGTCTTATCAATAGATTTTGGCTCAAATTAAGAAATAAAAGCAATATTATTATCTAAAGTTTTGAGTTGAGATATAGTACGTACACCCTTTGAAGTATCACCAATGATTAGGTCTTTAGGGTGATGCTTGAAAAATCTCTAATCTTTAGGAAGATCTTGGTTTGGTGATTTCACTTGTTGATGTTAAGGACCTTTATCTTCTTTTGATGATTTGCTTTCGTCATGGTCCTCATCCTTTTCTCTTGTAATATCCTCCAAATCTAATTTCTCAAAATCACCTACAATATCATCAACCAAATAACCTTTCCCAAGATCAAGCTTACTAGATTCATTAAATACAATATTCATAGACTCTTCAATAACCATTAAGCTTTTATTAAAAATCTTATAGGCTTTACTAGTGGTGGAATAACATAAGAAGATGCCTTCATTAGTTTTTGAATCAAATTTCCTTAGATTATCCTTGGTATTCAAGATATATCACTTACATCCAAAATCTCTTAAGTATGTTAACTTAGGCTTTCTACCATTCTATAGCTTATAAGAAGTTTTATTAAGAATGGGTCTTTTGAAACCTCAATTTGTAATTTAACACGAAGTATTGATAGCTTTGGCCCAAAAGTACCTTGGCAATGAATACTCATTGAGCATAGTTATAGCCATCTCTACTAGTGTCCTATTTTTCCTCTTTACAACACCATTTTGTTGTGGTGTTCTAAGAGTTGAAAAGTTATGGAAAAGTTATGAATACACATAAGAGTTGTGGTGTTCTAAGCAATAATATTCAAAAGACTCATTTTGAAATTCTTTTCCATGATCACTTCTTATGGAAGAAATGAACTAACCTTTTTAATTTTGAATGTTTTTTGCAAAACTTTTAAAAGCATCAAAACTATCATGCTTATGAGGTAGAAAGGAAATCCAAGTAAACCTAGAGTAATCATCAACTAGGACAAATGTATAATATTTTCCATCTAAATTAGCACTCTAAGTAGGTCCTATCAAGTCCATATGTATTAATTAAAGAGGTCTAAATATACTTACAATTTCTTTGCTTTGAAAGAAGATTGATGTTGCTTCCCTATTTGGTAAGGACCACATGTCTTATCTCTAGAGAACCTTAGCTTGGGAGGACCTTTCACTAGCTTTGATAAGCTTTGTAAGAGCCCTATGCTAGCATGTCCAAGTATTTATGCCATAGCTAAGCTTCATTACTAAGAGACATTATACACTTAAAGGATTGGTTAGCCAAATTGTCTAAGTCAATTAGGTAGGTATTGCCCTTCCTTTCACCCTTGAAAACTACCTTTTTATCCACTAACATGGTAACTCAGCATTCTCTAGTGTCAAATGTGACTTTATTACCTTTGTCACATAATTGACTTACACTAAGTAAGTTATGTTGTAAGCCATCAATAAGTAAAACATCATTAATAAATGAATAACCATTCTTACTAATGGTCCTAATGCCAATTACCTTACCTTTGGAATTATTTCCAAATGTGACATTGCCACTTTCTTTTTCCTTTAGGGCCATGAATAGCTTCCTATTGCCCGTCATGTGCTTTAAGCATCTGTTATCCATATGCCATCATTTGATTCATTGGTGGCTGCCAAACAACCCTACACAAGTAAAATAATATTTGCTTTAGTACCTAAGCATACTTGGGTCCTAGAGGGTTATGTTTTGAAGGATCCTTCAACTTGAGGTGTGCCTTCCTGATGTAGCAATAATTTATATGTCCATACTTTATGCAATAATGGCATCAAAGTTTAGACCTATGTGTCTTTCTCCTAACCATTCCCTTAATATGAGTGGGGGAGGGAGGGGGAGAAGGGAAGGGGGGAAGGGAGGGGGGAGAGGGGAGGGGATGTTCTTATACCAACATGATATGTGTGTGAATATGAACATGTATGAATGGGTATAGGGCAAATTTTCTATGTGTTTGAATGAACATGCTTTTTATTGTATATGTATGCATGAGTGGCCTTCTTAGAAATAGGCTTAGGGCCTTGTTGCACCTTTCGTTTACCCTTAGGCAATAGTGGTTTAGTGCTTTGAGCACTTTTCTTACCAACAACCTCAATACTTAAAGTTTGAGGTGTTGATTCCTTAATAAATGTTATGAGTGAAGGTGTAGATGAAGAGGCTCCATTAAAGCCTAGTCCATGCCTAACTAAAAGAGGTCTTTGTGATACAATAAATGTATCCAAAGCATCCTTACCCTTGTGGAACTTAGAAATAGAGTTTCTAAGCTCATTGACTTCACCTTTCAAGGAGTCATTTTCTTTTCTTAATGAAGTTAGAGATGAAGATGACTTGGATAAACTCTCTATAGACTTTTTGAGTTATTCATTTAAAGCCCTCAATTCACTTACAAGACTATTTAGGGATTTGAATTCATCCTCTAATTTAGTGCATTTTTTCTTGTAAGTTTTCATTTGTAACTTATATTTGTCACATTTCATGGTGAGAGCCTCTAAAATCTTATCATCCACATTATCTAATTCATCAATTTTTGAATAAAGTGAGGTGAAGAGCTTACCTTATTAGATGAATCATCTTTTTCTATGAAACATAGGTTTGCAACCTCTTCCTCTTCATCTTCTTCACTTAAGTTATCATCCCAAGTGGCTTTGAAGCTTTTTCTTTTTTCTTTATCCCCTTTCTTCTTTTTCTTCTTCTTCTTCTTCAACTTGGGGCAAGCATATTTGATGTGGGCTTGTTTACCACATTCATAGCAAGTGGCATCTTTTGATCTTTCTTTAGGAGTTGAAGTTGCTTTCTTAAAGTTCCTTCTTTCTTTCATTCTTCTATAACCTCCTTAGTTTTTCTTGAAAGCATTACAAGCGCTTCCTCTTTTTTGTCACTTTCCACTTCATTTGAGGCTACTTCTACTTCATTCTCCTTTGATGAAGACTTGAGTGCCAAGGTTCTCCTTTTTGGTTTTTCAGATTTCTTTCCTTGACCTCTTATTCTCTTCATTTCTTCATCCTTCTTCAAGGCTAACTCATGAGTTAAAAGTTTGCTTATTAGGACATCTGTGGGTACCTTTCCTATCTCTAGGTTAGACTATTGGATACTACACACCCTTATTCTAAATTTTTCATGAGGTAGAGATTTTATAATTTTAGAGTTACCTCATGATTTGCGAAAACTCTGCCAAACTTTTTCATATTGGTGATGATTGCAATGAGTCTATTTGTCATGTCTGTAATGCTTTCTTTTTCCTTCACCATAAATAACTCCCATTCAATCACATACTCCTCAAATTGGTTAGATTTCACCAAGGGGGTCCCCTAATGACCTTTCTTCAAGTCCTTCCAAATACCATAAGCAGTAAGGCAATGTTAGACCCTTCCAATTTCTTCTTATGAGAGAGAACTTAGAAGGATTGCCATGTCTCTTTTATTTCTGCCATTGGATCTTTTATAAGCTTTAACCCACTCCTCACGTCCATCCATCACTTTGGTAGGTGGCTTCCACTCCTTTGCAATAATATCCCAAAGGTATGCCGCATCACTATCTAGATAGATTTCCATCCTATACTTCCAATGAGTATAGTCTACTCTATCAAAATATGGCTTGAGGTAAGTGTGGATTCCTTATTGTGCCATGATTTTACTCACATAATTAAACTTTTTAGAGTGAGACTTGGCTCTGATACCACTTGTTAGCCTAGTGCACCAAGAAGGGGGGGTTGAATTGGTGGTTGATTAAAAATTATAAATGAAGGTTAATGTGTTTAAAAAGTTAAAAAAGAGAAACGAAAAATCAACACAACAAGTTTACAGTGGTTTGGGTGTTAACAAACCCTACATCCACTCCCTAATTCTTTACAATTAGGTATTTCACTTAACTAAACTGGTGTTTTCAAGTTCACACCAAACTTATACAACTTGTATTTTATGGCTCACACAAAAATCGTACACCTTGTATTTTTAGGCTTACCCAAAAACCTCTCACAAGTGTTTTGGATAGGCTCACATTTCAACCTTTTGCAAGAGTTTTAGAATCTAGGCTAACTCTTAACCTACTTATAAAGGTGTTTATTGCTCATACCAAACAATCAACAAAACATAAGGAAGAATAAAAGAATGAGTAATAAATTGGCAAGAGTTTGGTTACAATTAATTGATTCTCTTGCATTTACATCAATTTGGTGGAGTATTTATAGCCCACATCCATCAAAGAGATGTTACTCAAAAACTATCCCAAAATCTCCAAGTTATGCTAGGCAGATTTTGCATTAAATGCCTGTCGGGTGAAAGTCGTAGTCATTATTCTCATTTTGCGGTCATGAATCTCCAATTTATACTGAAAAGCCATAAATCACGACAGAGAACCTTGTCTTATGTCTAACGGCTAGTCAACTTGTCCTTCACCCATTGGTTGTCCAAGAAATATAATCGTTGTGTTCAACCAACTACGTAAAACTTGCAGTCGCGAGTTAGCTCTATCTTGGGCGTGATTAAGACCGTGAATTCCTCTATTTGGTGAGGAAACTATAACTTCTCGAGTCACAATCGCTATCAATTTTTTGCCCTCACAATTTTTTAATTTCTAACAATTGCCTTGGACACTTGGTGTGTTGTGACTATGGCTTTGGTTCCCTCATTTGTTACTATGAAATTTATTGTCGCGACCTCTGACGTGAATGTCATCATAAATTCTTCTATGAATCAACAAATGCTTTTTCAACTGAGTCGCAACTACAAATTTACTCGCAAATTCCTATACACTAGCTCCATCCATCCTAATAGTAATGTCGCAGTTGTGATTTAAAGGATATCGAACGTGAATTTAGATGTTCATCTTAAAGATATAGATTTTGACTTTCATCTAACTTCCAATGAAAATAAATATTCTAATATGCAAAATAACACTTACGCAAAGCATTATAATTGATCAATCTTCATTGTCAAGATCAAAAGAGGCTTATGACATAGATTTAACTAATCTAATCTAACAATCTACCTAGCTTTCCTTAGAGATTCAGGTATACTTTCTTAGTAATATCTCTTTGGTGGTTGTTGCTTATAAATACTCCACCAATCAAACATGAATGCAAGAGAATATTATTCATTATAGCCAAACTCTTGCAATTTTACTTCATACCTTCTTATTCTTTGTATGGGAGTTATTATTGTTGGGTGTAAGCACTAAACACCATTGTAATTGGGTTTGAGAGTTAGCCTAGTAGTCAAAACCTTTGTATTAGGTTAAAGTTTGAGCCTTTGTAAAAAACACTTGAGTGAGGTTTTTATGTGAGCCTTGAAACATAAAATGTAGGGTTGTGAGTGAGCCATTAAAAAACATTGTACAAGTTTGGTGTGAGCTTGGAAACACCACTTTGAGTTAGTGAAACACCAATTGTGAAGAATTACGGAGTGGACATAGGGTTCGTTAACACCCGAATCACTATGAATATTATGTTTCTTTCTTTCTACTTATCTTCCAACCTCCAAACACTTTATCTTTCCTCCAAATTTTTTAGATTCCCACCAATTCAATCTCTATTTTTAATGCTCAAGGGCCAACACAATTGATAAGTTGCATCTTTTATCTTTGCCACATAGCCCCACCCGTAATTGCATCTAATATACTTCTTAATAATAGGCTCAAACCATTATAAAATGTTTGTAAGATAAGCTATTTTGACAAAACATGATACTGACACTTCCTCAATAGCTTCCTGAATCTATCTTAAGTCTCATAGAGGGACTGTCCTTCCACTTGAGCAAAAGAAAAGATAACATTCCTCAACCTAGCCATCTTCACTAGCAAATAGAACTTTTTTAGAAAAGCTTGTGATAAATGTTCCCTTAAAGTATTTAAGTATAGAGCTAATGAATGATACCAAGACTCGACTTTATCTCTTAGTGAAAAGGAAAACAACCTCAACTTGATAACATTATTAGAGACTCCATTTTGCTTTAAAGTATCACAAATCTCCAAGAATGTATGAATGCATAGATCTTCATGTGGTCGACCCCTAAATTGATTTTTTGAACCATTTGAATAATCGTTAGCTTGATCTCAAAATTATTGGCATTAATAGCTAACTTTGTAACTCAAAGCTGACATAGTCCTTTCTAACCCTTTCGTTCTCATTATTATTAGCCATTGGTTGTCTTTTGTTATAATCTTCCAATCTTTGTCTACTTATTCTAACTCTAAGAGTTTTTTTAATCTTAAGATCAAAAGGTTCAAGATCTTGTTCTACTCAATCTAGACTTTAAGTCCTTCACATATAAGATGAAGATTTGCACTTGAAATTAAACAAAAAGAAAATAAAAATTATAGACTAAGAATTGAATCAAAGCTTTCAATATTAAAACATAGTGTCCTTGTTACGAATCTAATTTATTGATTCCCTAAGCATAGACTTATACTCCCTTTTTATACTCTCTCTTCTTTAGTCTCCTTTTGATAAGTATTTAACTTGCCAATGGCTACAATTATACAAATCATTCAAGTAATAATAATACACAAGTGAGTATGGATATTGTCCCATAAGGAAAAGGGCAATAAATATTGAAATGTGATAATTCATGTTTTTATTTGGAAAATAATAACACGATATCTTAACTAAAACTACTATTACAATGAAAATAACCTAATCTAATTAACAATGGAAAAATGGCAAAAACAGTAAGAAGGAAAACCTTATGATAAATAACCTTGGACACTTGATCTCACCAATGAAAAGTCATGAAATCATTATTCTTCTAATGACATGTTGTATTAAGCATTGCAACATTGATTGATGCTATAGTGTTTAAGTCCTTTTTTTGGAATTACTCATGCAACTTTGTAATTCTATTTCATACAACCATCTCTCAATGTGAACTAAAAATGCAATCACTTATTTAGATCTAACAATTATTTAAATGATATTGATAAGTTAAATTGGCATTTCTACTTGTCAATTAACCTAAAGTGACCAATTTTAAGTCTATTCCAATTTATAATCTCTTTATCTATGAATGAAATGTAAATCATGTAGTTGATGGCCAAATAATTATAGGCATTAGGTAAAAAAATCATTCACTTTCAAAAGAATAAAATCCTAAAATAGTTGTTAAAATCATACATCAATAAATCTCTTCCATGGATACATCAAGGTCCTAGATAAAAGATCTACCCTAACATATTAACAATACAAGATAAATCTAATAGTAAAAGCATCACCTTGAATAAAGGAATAAGAAATTAAAGAGAAGGAAAGATGAAATCTCTAAACTACCTCGATAAATTTCCTTTTTTTCTTCTTTCTCAATTAAGTGATCTCTTGAACCCTTGCACTTAATCTTGAATTGCATATTTGTTTCTCTTATTTTCTCCTTTTAGAATTCCTTTTTTGAGTGTTCAAAAGGTTCCTTTTTACCTTTTCTTCCTCTTTAGAAAAAACCCTAAGTGTTTCCTTTTGTAGTCCTTCAAAAGAGCTAAATTTGGATTACTTACATTGCAGCTTATGACTTTTGTTGTAGGTGCAATAGCTAAGTCTTGCTAAGAAAGTCACAACCTATGACTTTTGTCATAGGCACAACAACCAACAATCACTCTTTGCTTATCCAAATTTCCTACTTAGTCCCTAAAGTTGCCAATTTTGGTCTAATTTTGCTCTAAACTTACTAAAACACCTACAAAACATCCAAATGTGGGAAATAAACACAAATACACTCAAAATAACTTAATTTCATTATAGAATTACATTAATCAAGCTTAAAAACAAACTGAAATACAATGAAAAAAATTAAGCTTAATAGCCTTACCAGGCATAGATCTTCTAATATGGGCAGTATATGGATCTTAGTTATGTCCTTGTGTGTCAAAAACAAAGACTGTTGGAGAGGTTATATAAGAGGAAGTATTAGGCCACTTAGTCGACCACAGGCTATTGTTGGTGACCTTTGAAGCCTTAATGATATTATTATATTGTATGAAGGTGTTATTCCCATTTAGTAACAAACCCTAGGAGATTTTCGATGCAGTCCCTCTATACGGTCTTATCATGAACTTAAGTGTTGGTGTGGAAATGGGGCCTTGAACAACAAATATCGGTCATGTAAGTAAAGTTTATTTGCATAATGGTCACCTTACCAATATGCAAAAGTTGGAAGGATTGGGTGGTGTCAGTCTAGTGCTATTAAGTAGTGTAGGGTGGCATTATCACTCCTCAATACGCGAATAAAAAGAAACATAAAGAATAAGAGTTGCCTTATCAACATGATATGGTCATGCATCCATTATAAAAGCCTTTAGAATTAAGAGACAACAAGAGATATAGACCTACTAGCCTTTGTGAAGGTTGCATCACTCTAATAAAAAGCAAATAAGGTAAAGTAAATTTGCAATCAATTAGATAGAGATAACTACAACAAGATAACAAATCAAGCCAATTGAGAGTGTAATAGAAAATTAAAAAAAGAAGAATCAATGTAGCTAAATTATATAAGCAAAATAAGTTCCCTTTTCATAAGCATTTTTATGATCAACTTAAATTTCAACATTAAACCATAAAACTTATTTAAATGGAGGCAAAACATAGGTTTGATGGCTTCGAATCCTTATTAATATCTAATAACATAATATCTTTAGTGAGATCATCCAATTTAATCTCATTAAGACATGTGAAAGAAATAAGTATTAAAGTCATAAAAAAATCATTCATCACCAAGATTGAATTAACATAACATAACTTAAATTAATGCTAAAGTTGTATAAATAAATAGTGAGATAAAATCATTACTTATTTCTCCAAACAACCAGTATCTTGTGAAAATGAGTGCTTGAGCCATATATGCTTTAAGTGACCTATAATATTAATCAAGAACTTGACCATGAACACTAAGGTAGATTTAGATGCAATTATAAATATAAGAATACTTAAAATACTATATGCCATCAAACCAAGTTCTAGATACTTAAATTAATTTGCCTTCCAAAATGCTAAAACATCTAAGTTTGCGGTCCTTTCAACTCTTAGCTCTTATAAATATTGTTTAAGTTGTGTCTTTTGTTAAAAGAACCAACAAACATCAATAAAATAATATATAAGTATATTATAATGTGTAATATATCAATAAAAAAGATGCACATGATTATAGTTAAATAAACATGTATAAAAGAAGTTTAGTACCTTAAGTCTCTCTCTTATCCCTACCATATGTCCTATTGAAATCTTAAAGAGAAGATTTGTCTGAAGTTGTTTAAACTAAAGTAATTGTTGATGCTCTTGAAGTACACTCATTAAAAGTTAAAAATAACTTGTCATAAACATTCTTGAATTGAGAGGAGTTATTGCCTTAGAGTTTTTCATAACTCTAATCCCACAAAATCTATTTTATATTGAGGGGCTAGTATTGTAACCATAATTAACGTCAAGCTAAACTTAGACCAATATTTATTAAATTTAGACATCATCAATTCTGCCATCCTTTTCATACAATCGTCATGTGAACTGATATTCTCTTTCAATGTCAAGAAAGCCATAAAAATGGAAGGAAAGTATAAGTTCGATATCATAAAAGACATCTAAAAATATGTTAATTTTTTCTATTTTCCTAGTCATTTCAAGTTGGATAGCTTTTATAATTAGAGTCATTTAACTCTAAATGACAAAAGGCATAATAACAGAAAATGGCACTCTTAAGTATAAGAAAAGTATAATTCCATCTAGTAGGAATGTCTTGCCTTAACCCTTTCTTTGCATTAAAGGATAACAACTGCACACACTATATCAACTTTTTCTTTCTTATTTGAGAGCCTTTAACATACCTAATTCTCTCTTAAACCTTATAAACACAACTATCAATTTGTTTTAGCCCATCTTGCACAACTAAATTTAGAATATATGCATAACACCTATGATGAAAAGTTCCCCTCCATGTACAAGTACATTTCTTACATTTAATTGTTCTTTCAAAAGCCTAATAAAAACATCATTAGTAGTTGCAATATTTAATATCACATACAATATTTTTTTATATCCCTAGTCCACTAAAATAGAATAAATTTTTTCATTCAATGCTAAACTAGAATGTGGAAGAGGAATAACTAAGACTCTTTTCTATAAAATCCAATAATTTTTTTGATAAAATACATAATAATTGCCATATATCTATCAGTGGCAACAAAACTCCATAAATCAAAAGTTAAACAAATCTTTTCTAATGTTTCCTTAAGCATACATCTAATTCTCTCTCTCTCTCTCTCTCTCTCTCTTTTATATATTAAACAAATCAAATTTAGTTGTATTAGGAGAAATGACAACACATCAGGTTGTAAATAAGAAAGTAAAGCTCTAATGCCTATATACTCAACAAATGATAATGGAAATTCACGCATGATATTGGCAACCACAAGCAATTCATAAAACCTATAAACATCAAACCTAGAATGCCTCTTTGATAAATCATTACTCACAATCAGCTGACTAACATCTTGAGTATTTCTTCTAACCCAAATTTGACTATGGTGTTTAAGATTACCTGTCCCATATTTATGATCAAAATAAATATGGCTCCACATTTCTTGCACTTACATCTTGCTTTTCCATCTCTTGTTTACTCGGATAGATGTTCAAAAATTTCCAACTACAAAAGTCAGTCTTCTTTGAAGCTTTCCTTTGGAATTCTTTATCTTTTTAGGTTTTTGTTAAACCTCTTCTTCATCAAAATCTATTGTATCATCATCCTCTTGGTTTGTTAGATTCAATGGTAAATTCAGGCTACCTAATTCCATTATAGAATAAACAAAAAAATCAAACAATAAATAAATTTCAGTATCCCAAAATTAAAGAAAGCAATATAAAAATTAATTAACTATTCTTCATCCTCAAACTAACAGGCATAAGATAGAATAGGTTCTAATGAAGCTTGAATAAATAATATAGACTTGACAATCTTTGATAAATAACACAGTACACAATTTACACAAGCTTGAATAAATAATGTAGTTTTTACTTATAAATTACATGTGCTACTACCAATATAATAATACAATTTTTACATACTAATTCTCCAACTCTTAAATAAATCTTATGGTTTCTAAGAACAAACTTTAATTATTAATCTATATTTCATATTTTAATAAATAATATAATAAAAGCATGCCAAAGTTCAAAGAAAGGTTCCAACAAGATGTTGAATTTAATTGTGGTAAGAAAAAGAAATTGTATAGTAGGAATTGGATACCGAGAAAATAATAAAACATAAATTGTGTTCTAAGAAAACAAAAAAAAAAAAAAAAACAATGGTAGGAACAATGACCATATTAAATTTCTACTCTTATATATTGTAATTAGCTAGATAGCTAAAAAAGTTGAATATTTGCCATTGAGCTAGCACTAACAGCTAACTTAATTTTTTTTGAAATTGACGCCAGAGCGTGTTTTTTAGTTTCACCTTTTATATTTTCATTTTGAATAATTTAAGTAAATTTATTAATACTAGACTTATTAAATTTATAAAAAAAAATATATTTTTACAATTTTTAGTGAATTTAACTATAAATACTAAAAGAGAAATACATTATTGTATCACTATTGGCCTAGTTATTGTTGTTATTATTATTATTATTATTATTATTATTATTATTATTATATATTTTGGTTACAACACATAAACACTACGAGGAAAAAGAAACTTCTACTTTATCCCTGATAATATACCTAATAACTAACAGCCTATTATTTGTCTTAAGAAAGAAAATCAAACGTTTAAACTTATAAAGAAAGTATCATTTCCCTCTAAAAACTTGCCCTAACCAAAAAGTAAAAAAATAAAATAGAAAACCAAACAACAAAATAGAAAACAAAACAAAATAGAAAATAAAAAACTTACCTATACTAGATTTCTACTCTTATATATCGGGAACAATGGTAGTAGTGGAGCAAGTAGAGATGATAGATTTTAATTTTAGGAATATAATATAAAAAAATGTAAAAGAAGGAGGAAAAAAGAGATAGAAAGTGATAGCTGGATTGTAACGACCGTATTCATATTTGCTTTGATACCAATAAATGTAACGACCAATTGCATTTACCAATAAATGTAATGACCACTTGTGTTTACAAATCATGTTGCTCTGATACTAATAAATGTAACAACCATTTCATTTACAAAACTCATACTATTTATGTCCACAATCTGTAATGCTACAATTGGTACCTAACAGAGCACTCAACATCTAGGATTTGCCCGTCAGCCCCATGATGTCATACACACTGGGATTTGCACGTCTGCCCCGCATATGCCTGAGCCCTCTTTGATACCAAAACTGTAACATCTAAATTCATTTGTCAAACCAATAATTGTGACATCCATTGTTCTCATTTGTAAATTAGCTTCGATATCACAAATTGTAACGTCACAATGTGGCTACAGTTGGTACCTATTAGAGCACTCAACATCCGGGATTTGCCCGTCGGCCCCGCGATGTCATGTACACCGGGATTTGCACGTCTGCCCTGTGTGTGCTTGAATCCTTTGATACCACCAACTGTAACTATCGTCTTCAGTTGCAAATCATGGCATTTCATGTTCAGAAACGCATACACATTAAGGTTTATTCATCATACATATATAATCCCATATGTATTTAATGTACACATGTGTTAACTAATGTCAGGACCAGTGACCATAACTAGTTCCTATCAAATGCATGTACATGACGCAAGGAGAGAGAGTTGGAATTCAG
>CATIWR010225044.1:0-18664 GCA_949677035.1 Omphalea diandra | reverse complement strand
ATGATTTGAGCTTAATTATATTTGTTTGCAATTGAATACAATGGAATGAAATGTTAACTTAAAAATTAACAAAAATACCCTTATATATATTAATTCAACAAAATAATTATAAAAATATTAAAAATTATCTCTCATTTTTTTAAAAAAATTATATTTAATGACGCTCTCTTAAATTATTTATATTAGAATATATTATTCTATTATTTATTCTATAATAATAATATTATTATTATATTCTAATTTATTATTTATTATATTCTAATTTATATTCTATTATTATATTATATTAGAATACATTAATCTTATTTATTATATTAATATTAGAATATATTATTCTATTATTCTATTATATATTATATTAATATTATATTATATTATATTAATATTATAATTTATATTATAATATAATATATTATTATAATTTCTATAATTTATGTTTAATATATTATTATAATATTTTAATATTATTATAATATTATATATTATATAATTTTATTTATATTTTAATATTATTGTAATAATATTATTATAATATTATATAATTTATTTAAAATTTATATTTAATTTATATACATATATATGTATATATTATTTTATTATATATACATTATTATATATGATTAATATATAATTTATAATTAAATTATATATAATTTAATATATTTATATATAATTTAATATATACTAATGTATAATTATATATATATATATATATAATAATATATATTAATATATAAAATAATATATAATTTAATTAATTATTAATATAATTTCTAATTATTTATAATTATTAATATATTTTAAAATTTTAAAATTTAAAATATATTATATTAATAATTAATATAATTAAAATATAATTAATATAATTGAAAATTTAAAATATAGTTATATTAATAATTAAAATAATTATTAATATAATTTAAAATTTTAAAATTTGAAACTGAGGGCAAAATAGATTATCTATTTTTTCTTTAACTTGAAACCAATGGAAACACCTCAATTTGGGGTGTTTCAATATAGGGGTTGATGAAAGTTTGAATGGGTTTAGCAAATCCTTGAGAACCAATTCATTTCACTTTAACACCTCTCATTTAAATATAAAAATTATTTTTAAACCAAATTCTTTCATTTTATTCCCTTCTAAAAACCTAATCCAAACAAAGCCTTATTATATTCTTTTATGCGTTTCCCTCCACTTTTGTCAAACATGCACGTACCCTCTTTCTTTTCTTTTTCTTTTTCTTTTTTTTTTTTTTTTGTTAACTAAAAATTAAGAGTTTCTTCAGAGTAAATGAATTTTGTAAAGTTGCACGAGACTTTGGTTCTATCTCTTTTTTCATGTTGGTTTTTTTTTTTTTTTACAATGATTTTTAAGGTAAAAGAATATTTTTGTATTCAAATATAAATACTATTTTTGTTAACATATTTTACGAAAAGAGAATTTGCCCCATTCCCATGCGTCTAGAAATCCTTCTGTTTATGTTATCATTAGAAGTTCTTGGATTCCCTTCCTTTGAACACACTTTTGGATATATGATATGAATGAATTGAAAACAAAAATCAAACTTCTATAATTTGTTTTCTTTCATTGTAAGTGAAAAGAAAAAAAATGGATATCAATTTTAAGAGATAATATATGAAGCATTGTTATTAATATGATATGCCCTTGTAATGGCTGTTTTAGTTACAAAAATAGAATTTTTTTTCTTTTTTTACGCACGATGCCTTCTCTTAAAATAAAAATGAAAACAATCTAATTTGAGTGAAATTATTGATGAGATTTATAATTTTTTTAGAATAAACTATTAGATATTTTATTCATTGGGTAAATAGTGCATATTTTAAACAAATTTTAAAATAAACTACATATGTAATTTCATATTCAAATGATAGATAACTTGATTTGTAGAATTAGATTGTGTTGACATAGCATTTAATTGGAATAATCAGAAGGAAATATATTTCACTCGATGACAATTTTTTATTGTTATTTGATTTTTAGTTTTTCTACAAGTCCAATCTTATTATTCTTACAAACTATAAATAAACTTCAATAAATATTTGTCCAATTTCTTGTATCATAGGATAATCAATAAAATATCATATCTAAATACTAAAACTTATAACATTAAAAAATGTAATAATAAAATAAATAAATTCATAAATAATACGAAAATATAAAATCTCAACATCTAAAGATATAAAGATATAAATCTAAATGAATTCAAAAAAATGAGTAAATGTTGATACTATCTTAAGATCTAAAAAGATACATTAGAATAAACTTAATGAATGAATAGATGTAAACTTTTCTCGAACAATGGTTTATAAGATTTTCATTCATCAAATTATCGTAAGAATCTTATGATACACATCACTCATAGTACGAGTCTCTTCCTCAATCAACCATGTCTAACAAAATTTCTAATAAAAAATATTTTTGAGACTCTCAAAATTATTGACTATAAAAAAGATTTTCATCAACAATGATGACTCAAAGTATTATAAAGTGAAATTATCTCCCTCACATAAACCCGTTCACAAGCAAGAGACATTACCATCTAGAATCTCATGTATAATAATATATGTGCATTATTAAGTGTATTTGTGAGGTCACTATCAAAGCATTAATAATAGCCTTTATTTTTTACTATTTGCTTTAATAATAGTCTTTACTTTTTACTATTTACAGTTAAAATTCTTATATGTGTAAATTTGTATTTGAGTTCTATCTTCCTGGCTAGCTCTTGCATTTAATAAACAATGAGGTTTTAAAATACTTTGTTGCTGAAAATTTGTATATTCTACATTTGCTTTATATAAGAAACTTATACATCAAAACTTAATTACCTACAAATTAAGATCTTAACTCTAACAAAGATATATTAAAAAAGGGTAGGTGTTTAATTGTGATTTTGATGATGAAGAATCAATCGTGGTACAAGTCATAATTAGATACGCTGCTATTAGAATTAATAATATTAGGACTTACTATTTAAAGACTTATAGCAGGATAGATTTTGAAAACAATAGGCAAACCATACTCCATATAAAATCTTCCATGGTAAAAGCAGCAATAAAAAAAATCGATTTTCAATTAAAATGATTAGAAATAATCTCTCAAAATTTAGTTAAAAAATAAATTTAAAAAAACGAGAGAGCGATGAGATATATAACTCTAGATATGTAAAGGACACTTAATTTAATGATAATCAAATCTAGTATGTAATTAGAATTTGAGATTTGAATTCTAATTAGCGTCAAATTTAAAAAAAAAAAAAAAGTGCATATCCTGCAGGGTTGTTGTAGCCTATGATTTTTCACTAATGTTGGATAGCATGTGCAGCATTGGATTTTAAGTGTGTCAATGTATAGTGGTCTTTGGTTTGATGCCAAATTGCTGGTGCCGATAATCATGATTTACCATAGACTATGATGGGTTATTATCTCACGATATTCAGATTAACATGTGAACAAATGATTATCAAACTTTATGTTTTTTCTTTTTAATCTTTGGATTTAGAGCAGCTTTTAGTTAGAGAGTAGAGGATAAAAGCTAGAACCGGAGGTCGTTAACCTCTTAGTGATAGGTACAGAGAGGCTAATTCACAAGAGAGGGTCAAAGTTAATAAAATCTTAAATTTGTCATAATATACTATCCCATTGTTCATTTTATTTATTATATATATTAACTCATTTCCAGATTTTAACTCCATTGATTATATAATCCTTTTGTTAAATTTTGTACTGAAATCAAATGAAATACTTATAATGCATTCATTTAGTAGAAGGATGTTGTTGCATAATGAAAGCAAAATCTAGAAATGAGTTAGTATAATATATAAAAATAAAAGATGAGTTAATCTATTGTCATAAAATTGCTAAGTTTACAATAATTAACCCTAATATATGCCAACTCCTTTGATAAATCAACAGAAGAATCTGCCAACACCGGCCAGCACTATTTTTTAAGATTTGAACTAAAACTAGTTCCATGTGCCTTAACTCCATAATGGAAGCTTAATTATATACGACCTTAATCAAATATTTAGAGATTTTATATAATATTAATATCAAGTCAACAAGCCAAAAATATGCATACTTTTCTCAAAAAAATAAAAGAAAAAGAAAAATGTATACTTTACAATAGAGAATCGATTGCATGTAGTCTAGTGGAGATACCATATGCAACATACAATATACTACTCTTTAACCTTAAGAGATATTCCTGCCTAATGAATCCAAAAATTTTATTACATGTCAAGACAGGTGTAGCCATCCCATTGGTTATTGTTTGTCCTTTTTTAATATCTCATTGGTTAATTAAATATGTAATTATAAGAAACTACAATAATCTCTCAACACCAACCAAAGATTTTTTCTTCTCTTAGTTTATCATTTCGAGTTGAATTTCATATATTTGATTGTATATCTGATGGTTTAAGACATCATGATTTAAATCATTACACTCTCACAGTTTTTATAGTTTTTAGGGAAGAAAATTTAATATGAATTGATTTGATTATGTAAAATGATGAATTAATTAATCAAAAAAGTTATTTATATAATTTTTCTATTTATCAGTAGCATTTTATATTTTTCATAATTTCATATCTAAAATGTATTATGTAAATTTTTTTGATAGGATGATTCACAATACCTTCTAGAATGTCTTCAAGACATTCTAACTGTAGTGCTTTAGCTAGATAAAATAAATAAATAAGTTACATGTAATATTAAAATTTTATATATTTTTTCATCTCAATATGGAACTATATAGTTATATAATAGAATGAATAAGTTACATGTAATATGAAAAATTTTACATATTATTTCATGAATGTCTTAAAATTATTTCAGTGCTTCATTATGTAATTTTATCAATATTTATATGTGACTTTATTAATATTTATATGTAACTTTCTATATTAAATAGTTATTACATATTGAGATGGAGAATATATAAAATTTTTTATATCACATGCAAATTATTCATTCTATTATATAACTATGTAGTTACATATTGAGATAAAAAAATATATATAAAATTTTTCATATTACATGTAACTTATTCATTCCATTATGTAACTACATATACATATCGGGAAGAAAAAATATATAAAATTTTTCACATTACATGTAACTTATTTATATATCTAAGGCACTATAGTTAGAATATCTTGAAGGCAATTTAGAAGGCACTAATGATTCATCATCCTACGTGATAAACTCAGTCTCCTGAAGAATTTCTCTTTTTTAAATACATTCTGATTTACTTAAAAAAAAAGTTTTATCTTTCCAATTTTTTGAATATATATGATTTACATTATGTCTAATCTAAGAATTCAAACATAATCAGCAAGGCCTACATATACAAATTGTTGAATTATGGATTAAAATCTTTAAGTAAAGATCAGAATGATTGTAAAGAGGGTCCACCACTAGAGAATAAGTGCCCCATGTCCACGAAACAAAGTCTCCCATGGATAAAATAAACTTTCTATGCATGAAAAGGGCACCAACCCAAAAATGTTGAGGTTGCTAGCTATCTCTAAACATAGAACCTAATATTTAAGGCACCAAATATGAAAAAGTTATAGTTATGCTAGACCATCTCCTCGCTCCCTATGATTGCATACTGCCATACACGTCTTTTTCATACTTCCCCCCCACCTTCGCTTTCAATTTCATCAGTCCCCCACGCTAATTAACATCTTGTCTCCTTCTCACCCTCTCCAATAATCTCAAACATACTTCTTCTGTTATCTTGTTTTTCTTTCTTGAATGATATAATATTGTTCAATTTTCTTTTCTTTAAGGAAATGTCTACCTCTGAAGAAGTTACATCATCCACTCCTTCTCTCGAGTCTACGTTCTCTCCTCAAAAAGTTCAGCTAGTATCTAAGTCCGTATCGGACCGACTTCTCAAGAAATTCTTGGATGTTAGTGAATTTGATTTTGATTATGAGAAAAGTGGACTGTGGTCTCCCCCTATTAGAAGAAGTGTATTCTTGAGCTCCCCCGGTGTGATTTTCACGGAAGAAGAAATGCTCGAAAAGCTTAGAAGTGTAATGGATGAACGCCGACGTAGCAGAAGAAAACATAAAGTTTTCTGTAATGTATGATGTTATTTGAATTCTTTTTTCCTTTTTTACTGTTTCATTAATTTTCTGTCAGGAATGATAGAAGGAAAGAGAAATTTGAGCACATATAAGTTCAAATTTGATATATGAGTGTTTATTCTCTTTCTTGTTTCATATGTTTTGCAGGCCGTGTGGTGCTTTTGAAGGGATATAGCAAATGTTTTCATCTCCATGAAAGACCCAATAAGGATTATATTTCAAGGTCTAGTATTCAAAAAGAGAAGATGAAATTTGAAACTTTTCTTTCTTTCTTTTTTTTTTTTTTCTCCATTCTCTTTTACGAAATGCAAATTTCATGATATATAGAGAATACATATATTTGTGTAAAAAGTTTGTAGAATTATATATAAAGTTTTTAGAATTAGACATAATCATTCAATTAGATAGATAAAATGAAAATAACTAGTGATTTAATTTGATTAATGATTAAAAATTGATCAAATTTGGAAATTGATAAAAATAAGAATTGAATCAAATTGCTAACTGTTGTTTTGTAAAAAGATTTAGAAATTTTAAAGTTATACAATTTTATTCAAAAATGTTAAAAGTATATTTATTATATTATCATATCATACTATTTTTTAGTTTTTAAAATATTATTTATATATACATATTTTAATTTTTTAAAAAATAATTTATTAAATTTGAATCGGTTATACTGGTGAAACAATTATAAATCGAAAATTATTAAATGATCTTATTCAGTTTCTAGTTCAATTTTAAAAACATTGTTTATATACTTGTGCAATTTTTCCTTTACGAACACGTCTTTCAAGTTGCCAAGGTTGGTGCATTTGTTGCAATTAAGCCTGGAATGCCATGCAACAATTTCATAATATCATATACTTTTGTTGGCCTGTCATATCTCACTTTAATAGACCAATCAATATCCAATGTAAGTGAAAGTGATGCAAAATTTCAATGTGGATATCGACCCTCACTAACTCTTATTTTATTGTTGTTTCAACTTTCAAAAGGATTCTCTTCTTCTCCAATTATCATAACTTTCATTTAGTAGTATATCTCTTTTTATAAATGTAGTAGAATGCGTGAATAATATTAATTCTAACAACTATTCCAAGTCTCAAACAAAGCCGACGTACACAATGCATACACAAAATGACAAAAGTTGATTTACGTATCAATCCATTTGCCATTATATCACAACTCTACTTACTAGAAATCAGGGTCGGCCAAACAGATATGGAGATCCTAATTAAAAAAATAACTTTTTTTATTAAAAAATAAAATTTTAAAAAAAAATGAAATTATATTTTTTCTATATTGGACCTGTTAATTAGACAAAAAGAAAAATATAGGCCTTTTATGATAATTTTACATTAAATTTTTTTAAAAAAAATTTAAAAGTCGGCCTTAATGGCTTGCCCCTAAGGCCGAGAATGCTGGAAACGGTCAAATCATCAATCAATCAACAGACTGCGGCATATGCAACGGTAAATTTGATATTATTTTCCTTCATCCATCACATGCATGCTTACCCTTATCACATTCCCATGACATGCAAGGAAGCAAACGAGAGGAAGCCGCAACTCAAGTGGACGTCCAGGTGCAGAGAGGAATAAAAACTCCAAAATCACAGCTCATGCAACACAAACGCCTGGGTCCAGGGGATGAAACCCTTGCATGCAAGAAGCCTAACTGTGTGACTTTTTCACACTCAAAACAAAAATCCAGTCTGCACAATCTGTTACGTACTGTTGTAGCCCTAAAACTTTTATTATTATTTTATTATACTAATGGTTGAATGATTCAATATCCTTGTAATACTCTGACAATCGCAAAGAAAAAATCATAACTATAATTAAAAAGTCTGACACATTATTATTTCTACCACTATAAGATTTCCAGGTCCAATCCAGTGGTGGAGCCAAAACAACACGAAGAAAAAATGCAAGGCATCAGCTGATGAAAGGAAAAAGATTCTCCTGGTCTGGGGAACTTTGGGCAGGCAGAGGGATAGAGCTTTTTCTCTTTAGCTTGGGACGAGAGATTTGAACATGAAATTTTTTGTGCAGTGAAAACCATAGCTATGCCCCCATTTTCTCTTCCTTTCTGTCGTTTTCACAAATTTACTGTTGCTTTTTGCCATTATATATATGAAATGTTAAGGTGTGAGATTTGACCCCTTGATATAGATACGCCTGCACTTCTGCTCAAAGATCGATGCTCTTTTATCCTTTCTTTTTTTTTTTTTTTTTTAATTGTTTTCCTTTGTTTTGTTTTTACGTTCGTCATATACTTCATAGACATAGGAAAAGCAACCAACACTAGCCCTCTAATAAGGATAACCTAACTTTATTGATACCTCTAATATTGACGTGATATTAGTAAAAGCCTGAGGCCGCAACTGCAGCTGTAGAGGCACATATTCCCTGATTAATATCTAGAAATTATGTTCTTTTTTTGACAGAACTATTGTTTGCACACTGATCAACATAATTCAAAAAGAGAACCCATATCAAACGAAATGGCAAAAGAAATTTGGTTTGTATATACAACTTAAATACACAAAATCTGAGCTTCTTTTAATCATTTATGTGGGTAGCCTTTTTTGCTTTAGTACTCATCTCTTTTCTTGCTTGGTCCATCGGCTGCCTAATCATTTCTCTCTGCTCCTTCCTGTAATTGCAGTGAGTATGATCTGCAATAATAAAAAATATATATTCATTGCCAAGGATGGCTGTGATAAATGTAGAAGTGGATAAAAAATTCATGTAAAATTTGAGCACCTTGGTCTATGTTGTCCTGTCAATCAGCATTGTGTAAACTTAGTTCCCGTCCCTCATGATTATTTCCAGTTGCATCAAACAATGCATAGAATTGGAATATACATGCAGCCTATCTGTATGCAAGGCTTTTAATATAATTTGTGTGAAATATGGAGGATGTTGAAAGGAAAGCCTTTGAGTTTGTAACTTGTATTTAATGCAACCTCCACTTTTGTTCTAAGTA
Organism: Omphalea diandra; assembly: GCA_949677035.1. NCBI lineage: Eukaryota > Viridiplantae > Streptophyta > Magnoliopsida > Malpighiales > Euphorbiaceae > Omphalea > Omphalea diandra. The sequence continues at coordinate 9,548 of CATIWR010225044.1, read as the reverse complement.
AGATGTTCACAGTTTAGTCGGTTTTGTTATTTTCAGGTAGACCCCCTCCCCCCCCCGCCCTTCCCCCTTTTTTTTTTTGTGTGGGGGGGGGGGAGATATTTGGAATATTGCAGTTCTCTGTTTTCCTATCATTTTCTAGACTGGAAGATTGAAGGAACAATTCATTCAAATATTTTTCTCTTTTGTATTTGGACTGCTACTTATCTTTTCAGAGATTTCATTTAGCAACTCAGATCTCTGCTTCTTTTTTTTTTTTTTTTTTTTCTAACCAGTATATCCATAGGAAATTTGATAATACTATCATCACACTTATCAGATTCACAGAACCAAAACTGGGACTGCACCTGTTATTTGTAGGAATTACAATGGAACAGGACTACGTTCTTCTAGGTACTCTTTCCCTGTAATGCCATCCTTCAAAGTTTTAAAATATTCATTGTAATCCTTATCCGGAGGTGGATTTTCTGGGTCTACCATATATGGTTCGTTAAATGGAATCACACTTTTAACCTGTAAAAGAAACATAAATACATTACATTGTCCAAAACTGAAAACTGATAAGGAAATAAATTTTAGCTCAAAATTAGAACAAAGATACCAAGTTATATGGTGAAATCATTCAAATAAAAGGAGACTGATAAGAATTCGAGTTAGCACTGCTCAAATTCCATGGCATGGACCAGAAAAGTTTCATTTATTTTTCAACCTTATTTAAAAACTTCTTCCCCATTTATTGTGAAGTGCAATAATGAGAACCATTCAACCTAATTAGAGGATATTATTAACATCCAGCAGGTTAGCGATTCAGAATAGGGGAGAAAGGAAATTGTTAAAGCACTAGTTTTACACTTTTACTAGGGTATATATTTATGATTTCTCACAAACACTACCATCCACACTATCATATTTATGAAAAATGTCATTGTATTTTGATGAGTACGGTAGATATTTCATTCAGTAATTTCCCCATTAATGTTAATAGAACGGCCATACTGCTTCATTGGAATTAAAAAAAAAATTCAACATAACAAAAGCAATATGAAAAACTTATGACCTCAAATGTCTTATCACATGCATATGGGCTTTCTAGAGCAGCAACACATATCCGAGCAACCTCTTCCCTTGATATTTTACCCTGCATATATCAAAAAAACGGTTAAAGAGAAGCTGAAAAATTATTAATTATTGTCCCAAAACTGAATTTCAGAAAGCAAATCCCTTCCAACAAAGAATATTCTATTGTACTATTAATAATCTATGAAGTTTGAGCAATTTTAAAACAATTATATGAAAGAAAGAAATGTTGAACTTACTGTTATATTGTCTCCTTGGTCAAAAATGAGATCTGCTCCAGCAGGCTCCTCAGTTAAAGCACAAGGCCTTACAATTGCATACGGAATACCACTTTCACGTATCAAATCTTCTCCCTGTCATAAATAAAGTGGCAGTGGCAGGCAAAAAAACCACAAAGTGCTGAACAATTTCATCCAATTAAATAGTGTAGAACAAAGTAATATGCTAGAACTTTATTTCTATGAGTGAATACGTATTGTGTGCATGCGTGCAACATTAAATATCCATTTTCTCTCTTTACTTCAACTTCCAAGATGTCTGTATTTTACACCCCCAGTAAATTTAAGAGTCCATACTCTTTAAAAGTCCATCCTCTACGTTTTCCTTCACGGTTAGTCAAGTGACTCAAAGGTTTGACTCGTGAATCAAGTAAATAGAACATCACTAGGTAACTTGGTGAATAACTCAAAGTAAAAAGTCCCAGCACTTCATCAACAGCAGTGCAGGTCCCAGATGTCACTAAACTACCAGGCTTTGTTGAAGTGATGGAATTAACACCGAGACAAACAGCCTACAAAAAAATAATAACCAACCTTCAACTTGAATGTGAGGATAAAATCCAATTCCTTGTTCAAGCGTACAGCAGGAGGTTGTTTACTGAGATCGAGTCCGGGCCTATCTGGTCGGGTTACTCCTGCAGAGCTCACATGTATAAACCTACAATGAACACAGTCCAATGCAAAAATTAAGATTTTCAGAGATCAACTAATTTCAGAAAGTTAGAAAAAGCTACAAGCAAAAAAAATGTTAAACCTGGGAGTTACAGGATCCTTTAGAAATGTTCTTATACTTGATACAGGAAGCTGAAATGTGCCCTCCACAAAAGTTGGGTTCAGTTTTCCATCGTATTCAAACTTGCTGAACATGAGCTGAAATGTTATTTGGTTAATTAACCAAAAGCAAGCAGATGAAGAAACAGAAAATAAGATAATTCTTAGCAGTAATGCATACTTGCAATGATAAAATATTGCTTGGATCAAATGGAGGTGCATCTGGCACAGTTCGAGCTCGGAATATTGGCCTCACAGAAGAAAATGGAAGTCGTATCTGGAAATAGTTCCAAAAATTGAATGAATTCTTCAACACAGCCAATCAAAAGGAGGTTAAGATGTCACTTACTGATTGCCATTTCCCTTCAACAGTGTCAAAGCTAACTGTATAACCAACAGTGTCCCAATCACTGCTGGTACGGACAATAAGTTTATACCTGCGACCATCACCTTTAAGGCGCAGTTCTAAACCATCATATGCAGACAAATCCTCAGGTGCTGAGAAATTCTGAAAATAAATCCAAGTGAATTAACATTATTTCATAAGACTTGCTAAATTACAACAATACATCCGTCATTGTTTTCCAAGGAAGTCATCCCTTTAACCATGACCAATTTCATTGGAAAAGTAAAAAGAATGACATGGCCTAGCAGAAAAAAGTCTCAACTATACTCCAAAATGCTTGAAACTTTTCACATGTAGTTGAGGCTAATTTAAAAAACGTTTAATTTGCGCTCGAAAACTGCCAAATGCCAAAACCCTACATGTTTTGAATTGATTATTATCCAACTTTATATGGTATTCATATTCCATCATGCAACAATAAGTCCAATATGTGGAATTAACAGTCCTAGTGATGTGACCACAGGACTTCCTAATCTGACATAAATATCAAAATTTAGGCGAACACTGCTAAATGCCAAATTTCAAAAACCAAAAGAAACAAAGAGATTTAACAACATGAAGTTCAAGACAAGGAAAAAGAAAGCACATCCTAGGAACATATATTAAAACTAACTAACAACAGTACAAAATATATGGTAAGGCAATATGAGGATAATATTCAAAGTTACGTCTTTAAACTTATGAAAATGGCATAGCACAGTAGAATGGTATATATCAGATTCAAAAGAAACAGTCAAAGGACCAAGTTCAAATGCTAGTTATTAGTTTATTTTCTTTTTAGAAAAGATGTTTAGAGATTATATTGTTCTATTAAGTAGTGATATCTAATCGCTGATCAAAGTAAGACGGTAAAAGAGGTAGAGGTTGCTGACACTAGAAAACCAAGTCTTGCACAACCAAAATGCAAAGTCAAACTAAGATATTTCAGATTACCCTGGTTCTGATGCTAGTGAAGCCACCATTATTTGCTGTGGAAACAACACCTGACCAGAGACAAACACACAAAAGAAAAGAACATAAACAGATAGGACATATGATAAAAGAGAATGACATAAGCAACAGAGTTTAAGTGAAACAAACCTTTAAAAATCCCTGTTGGCCCACCATTTTCCCCACCAATTGTGTCAATTTGAAAAGTACTTTCACTGACACCTCCCATTACAACATCATCTAGCGCACCCCAAGGTAAATCTTTAAAACTATTATCTGCGAAATGCAAGTTGAAAGAGTCTCAATTGAAGTGCATTGATGCACACAGCATATTATAAGCATAGATTTTAGCATCTCAGTTAAAACTGGTAAAGGAGATCCATCTGTTAACGGCTTTCAAGTATCACGATGCTTAGTGAATCAGACAAAAAGGTAGAGAGCAAAATCTGTTAAAGAATACAAAACTGATTCAACTTCTCGAGTTATCATAAGTAGTGAGGATCATGGTCGTTGTTATAAACTTTCTAAGGATTGCTCTTTTGGGTGTTTATTAAGCATGTTAACAACCACTAGCTGATGCAATTACAGAGAAATTTTTCTTTCTTTTTTCCCCTACACATAAAGCACTGTACCTTCACATCCAAATAGCAGTTTCCCATTTCGAAGTCCAACATTTCCCCGTACAACATTAATCAGATTCTTCATCCCAATGTACTCCACCATTTCAGGTGAATCACCTTTAATCTGCTTTCATCAATCAAACAAAGCCTCACATTTATTAATAACAAAAAAAAATTCTTGATTCCAACAAAAATGTGAAACCAAAGAAAGTTTCAAGACGAACTTTATAGGAAATGTACATTAGACAAAAGATAGATAATCATTTTATACCTCTGGTTCAAAGAATTTGATTCCCTACAAATAATAATTGAAAGTCAGATGCCTACTGTAAAAATCAGAATAGAAATTTAAAAATGATTAAAAACAAACAGCTAATTGATGAATAATCTGAGAGTCATGGTCCAGCTCCAAAATGACAAGAACCATACTTGGCTGTACTTTGCCCTATCTGGAGTATCGCCTTCCTTGGGACCAACAATCACAGAAGCAGCATTTATAACTTTCCTCACCCCTTTGAAGTACTCAGGAACCAAAGTGCTTTCTTTAGTGATGTCTCCAACTATCTGAAAAGTTGAAATTGAAAGAAGGAAAATTTCTAAAGCATGAAATCGAAAATTATTGGATTTTTACCAAGCATGTATGTTGCTTGCAATTGTAAAGTGGAAATAATTTCAATTGAAGGTAACCCAAATTAGTGATCATCTTCAATCCTCTAAAAAAGATGCCCTCCAACATATAAAATCTTCAACATGAAATAAAAATTTGCCCGATAAACCAAATATAGGATTCCACAAAATTATTATTGTATGCTGCTGCCACCAAATGCTCAAAACCCAAGTGGCCATGTCCTTCTATTTCCTTAAAAAGGACAACGCAAGGAACATTAGCCACTTTTCGAGATGTCTGCTGCTTAATACTCAAATCTCAGTTTGACAACAAGGTCAACAATATTACATCTTTTACCACATTCGGGTTTGCTATCTCAGATAAAATTTAATTGTTTAATAACAGCAAATCTAACTAAAACTCAGACTTTGCACACTTTTTGACCATTAAGCACATAGTGGAACACAAAATTCTAAAGCAATAATATGGAAGAAGCTGTGAGCTTTGTCAAAATAGAAAATAGGAAGTGTGTGTAACAAAGTGCAACTATTTCATCCATCACCATATGCAGTGGTTATGCTTTATAACAACAGCCAGCTCACCAAGTCAATCTCTGAGCCCAGCATCTTTCTTGCCTTCTCTTCATTTCTGACCTGAGAAGAAAAATTGAACGCAAAATCAATTAAAAAAGGGAAAGAAGCACGAAAAGATTCTTCTCTTTTCATTTTATACATGTGTTCTTTTTTTTTTCTGTTAGATAAGATAGGTGTAAAAACTACATCAAGAAGGTAAGGGCAGATACCAATGCTCGGACTTTTAATCCTTTCTTCTGTAAGACACCAACCACTCTTTTGCCAACGCCACCTGTAGCTCCAACTACCAGCACAGTGCCAGAACTGTCCATTGCGCTTTTTGCCTCAGTAGATGATAGACTGGACAGTTTCTCAACTAGAAACTCAAAGAACTTTACACATAGGAAACTAGTTTAAGTTCAATATTTTAACAAATCTTCGGCTTTATAATATGAAATTCCAATGAAACCTATGTCCAACCTTAGCAGGAGACGGAGGTCCATTAAAGAAATATAATGTTTTCAAAAATCTACTCAAGTCCCAGCCTTGCCTTCCGGCTTTTGCTAAAATGGGCCCTCTGTATGTTTTCAAAGTAAAAATAGCTGGCTTTTGTTGATACTGTAGTTTGTCATTCATCTGAAGAAAAGGTTTAGGAAGTGGAGGGGGCAGCAACTGAGGATGAACATAATTTTTGGATAATTTCCTACCAATTGATGATGAAGAACTCTGCATTGGCAGCTCAATAAGTTAAAAAGACAAAATAATCCTGTCTGAATTGAAAAGCGATCACACAAAACATAGAAACTGTATCATCATATGTAGGAAACAAAGAAACTGTATCAGCATATGTTACAATTTCAGCAGAATAGTTCAAGACTAGACATAAATCTACATCTTTCAACTGCAAGAAAGGAATTAAGAGGGCAGATTGTGGAATCAACAGGTTTATCATTTAACTAGTCAGAACATTGAATAAAAGTTCATCACATTAAAAATGTGGACAAATGATTTCAAAGCATGAATTAACCCAGCAGAACGTACAATACTGTGAAATGAAGTCTGTAACTAAACTAATTACTAGATTTTCATATTCAAGAAAACCTCGTGAATTAATTTCCTTCTTTTTTCTGTCAATTTGGCTCAACTAATGGTCGAACTCGCAGCCACTCTGAGAGAGGACTCTTACTCTAGTACTATTAAAGCAAGCCTCATTGGTCATATGTTAAATAATTCTACATCATACATGCAGATTGAACTTATCATTGCCGTTTCCTAGAACAATCAACTATAATTAAGGCTAAAATCTAACTGAGACTGTAGGGTTAGTGTATATTGCAGCAATCCATGAAGACCCAATCAGAAAAAAACATAAAGTTCCACTCACTGCCCATAAATTTCCAGCCACTGCCCATACATGCAAATAAAAAATCAAAATAAATTAGAAACCCAGAATTGCTAACAGCTCCAAACTAGGAAAGCAAATGATGAACAACTACACAAGCAATTAGTTTCCATTCATAAACTTCAAGAAATACCACAAAGCAAGGACCAATAAAATGAAAAATTCCAGGAATAGAATACACATGAATTTCATATATTCATACCTGAAAGTTTAGAATAAAAGAAGGGTAAGGTGGTGATGATAGTTTGGAAGAATAACAGCACTCCATCATTTATTTTATAGTTTGCTTAGATGGTTAAATTTATTAGTAATGGGCAGTGAAAGGAACACTAAGAAATAAATGAAACCAAACTAAGACATTGGACATATTGTACATGGTTTAATTGAAGGTTTGTCATTATGAAACTGAGTTGATATTTTTATGCTTGGGTCATTAGAGACCACACACGTAGCAAGGCAGAGACATTACCCTGGAAGAGTCAAGTCAGGGCGGGACAACAACAGTCGTCGGCCCAACTGATAATGTTCTATTATATTTATATTGTTCTCTTCACCTTAGGTTGGATGTAGAATTGATTTTGGTTCGGCTCGGCCCAAATCAATTTCCCATAATTTATGTTCAGGACTTTCAAAGCCTTATCCTTTGTGACACAAATGTGGAAACCATATCATTCCATTTCAAAACGAGCCTAAGCGCCCCACATTGCATGTGACATTGATTATCTATATATATATATAGAGTACCATATCAATATTATATTACAATATCATAATTATATAATTTTAGATATTTAGATAATAATTTTCTTAATGTATATAATTATTTATCACTATAGATAATTTTTATTTTTAATAAAATTAGCATAAATAATTTATAAATTACCCATATAATGTAAAATTTTATGCAACTATATTATATTATATACGTGACTGTAGAATTTATCATCAATATTTGATTCAATGATGTTGGTGTTATTTTAAAACTTAAGAGACTTCATGTTTAAATCTGATTTGACATCAAATTATCCTCTCTCTCTCTCTCTCTCATATATATATATATATATATATATATATATATATATATCACAATATCTCGAATACTGAAGTGTACTGTACACTTAAATTTGTTGTTATAATCTTCTTCAAATTTTAATCGTCTCCTCAAGTTCTAAATTCTACAGTTTCACCTACCTTTAGTTTGAATAGATAATATTAGGTTGCTCCAATTAATATATATATATATATATATATTTTTTACATAATGTCAAATCCAAACAAAGGATATTTTATTTTTGAGTAAAATTACATAAAATAGATATATCACTAACTCAATAATTTTATAATGTAAGAGTTCCCTTTAGATTAGAGCTTATTTACCCTACAAACCAACTTATATTGTAACTGTTATCGAGAAGAACTTTTAATATAATCTAAGTCTATCATGTAAATTTTTCGAGTAGTTAATTATATTTACGAATGTATTTAAATTTTTTAAAAGATATGTAATAATTTTTAAAATTAAAGAAACAATTTAGTATTTGTATGATAGTTTATAATTTTATGTAGCAGATTAGAACACTGAAAGCTTCTCATCATTGAGGTCTGTTATAAATGAGCAAATTAACCAACGTAATGCATAATTCATCGCAGTTAAGAGTGCAGGCACCAATGAAATGCGCCTTAATTGAAGTCATGTGGTAGAGTATTTGTGTCCTTAGTTTCCAAAGAAAGTGGCAGCATAGAATTCTTGTCGCAAGGAAGACACCTGAGGTGTTGGCATGAATGCATAATTCAAGGGTTCTTTGTACACCAGTTAGCCTACCAATGTTCCTCCCTCCCTTTTATTTGAATTATTTTTAGTAATTAATTAGACCATTTTAATTTCATGCCGACAAGGATACTTATACTGACTGTGATCAACCCATCTTGCAATTATATGGAAAAAAAAAAACATGTGGGTATAAAGAGGCACTTACTGTGTACACTTTTTATGCATGGAGTCAACAATGTCGACCATTTCGGTTTAGTTGTAGTAACGAAGGACTCACAGTTACGGGAATATGGGATGAAGTCGTAATGGAAGGATTGAATAAAGAGTCTCAAAACAATAAATTAATAAAGAAATCGTGATTTGATTCTTTTATGAAGCACCTCACAACGTGATGGGTTTAGTTGTTGGTAGTATGACATGTTGAAGCTCTTTTTCATGGCTTAAAAGGATTTCTAATCTATTAAACTTCCAAGGAAAAGGAACCAACATGGTCCTACAGAAAACGCGCCATGAATCTTTAGTTTGTTCAAAGGACTCATCCAAAGCCCATACCCATATTTTAGGGTGTTAGTACGTCTCTCTCTGTCTTTTTTTTTTTTTTTTAAATAATTTTTATTATAATTTCAAACTAGAAATGCCTTAAAAGTAACTATAATATCACTAAAAAACAATCACTGGTTACATCTATAAATTCTAAATTTATTTATGTTCAAGGGCGGTATCTTAATCTAAAGTTTCAAATATTTTTTATAAACTCTTCAGAGTTTATATGATATTCTTCAATTATATAGCTAAAATAATGAAAAAGAAAAGAGAGAAATGAACCCAAATTCAATTTTTCAATGTCTTGAAAGATTAGCCCAATTAATAGTTTTTTCTATTATTTAAAATTGATTAATATAAGATACGTGAAGAGATTAATTTAGAGATTAAGATTTGTTTGCATGTACAAAGTTGACAATGAGTCCATCGCACCACTTGAATATATATATATATATATATATATATATATATATATATATATATATATATATATATATATATAAAAGATATTTTTTGTCTGGGTAGCTCGAGGACAGATATATTAAATACAAAAGACAGATAGTTTTTTGTTTTA